>JAGVVM010005993.1:0-17929 GCA_019149425.1 Psidium friedrichsthalianum
GGGAAAATTATCAACAAGACGACAGATTGTCTGAACTGACTTTTTCATTACCCCCAACTTTTTTTCGAGACCACAACCGTCCTTTCCCACTTGTCATTCTCCCAAAGTCGGACAATTGTGCCATTGACGGTGTTATCTCATATCTTTCTTACCCAACTTTCTAAAATATCCATATGACATTAAATTCAAATTAACCCCAAGCATCCACAAATATCTTACTTAAGGGCCTTCTATCCACTTTACAGATATAAGCAATGCCTTTAAATGTTGGCTCTTTCAGTGGGACTTTCTCGAACTCCATTACTTCATCCTCCTTTTTTGAAAAGTGAAATTCTGCCATAGCTATTCCCTCTCAGAAATGTGTCCCGACTCTTCTTCCACCGTTAAGCTTATCCCGAATTCAGGTGGGAGTTTTGCATTCACCATCCCGATTCTTCCTGGATGGTCACGCTCTTTTGGCAGCTTGACTTCCCTTTCCGAAGTCGATTAGTCTCGTTGTTCTTCAGGCTTCATGCGACCTTGACTGAAACCATATTCATGCTTCTGGCCAATTCTACCGTGAACTGCCCAAAATCTATTGTTGGTCGTTTTCTTGGGCTATCTCTCCCTGATTAGCCCTTGTCTTAGACCTCTTTCTTGCTGACTCGGAGCAAGAACTCCTCTACTTCTTCTTTCCTAGCTTCAGCAACATTTCGCTTCCATACCCAGTTTCTTCCTTCGTGACTCGGAGTTGTCCTACCTTTCCAAGGTGTTCAATATATCTCTGCTTGCTTTTCTGTCTTTGATTCTTCCTTTTGAGAGTTCGGTATGATGCTTGGCCAGGTGGCTTTGCTTCTCTCCACTTCCCTTCGGGAAGATTATGCGGAATTTTGTAAGTCTTTCTCCTCTCACTTCTAGGCAGAGCTTCCTTTAGTGACATCATTTCTTCGTTCGAGGAATTATCATTTTCGTCAGACATCGTGTCGGCTTTTGGACTCTTGCTTTTCTCAACTTCCCGTGGTGGAGGTCTAGGTGGCGGATCATCAAACTCTTCCCCCCAACCAGTCGACACAACTGGTAATTGTGGTTGTTTGAGGTAATCCGGCTTTCCATAATATACGACGTATTCAAACTTCCACTGGGTTCCCCAAGAAGACCTACCTCTGGGTCTCCTTCCTGATATCGCTGCCAAAGACTCTTTTCCTTGACTGACTTACTTACTTGGAGCTTGCTGTTCTCGCCTCCTTGATTACTACCCTGACTCGTGTGAATTTTCTTGTCTCGCGACGTTTCGGGATTACTCTCCTCTTCAACTTTCTCTGGAATAGGAAGCGGTTGGTCATCAAACTCATCTCCCCACCAGATGGCTCAACTGGTAATGACGGTCGTGTGAGGTATTCTGGCTTGCTATAAGACACAACATAATCATATTTGCCACTGGCTCCCCAAGAAGTCCTACCTCCGGGTCTCCTTCTTTGTATCGTTGCCATAAACTTTTCTTTTTGACCGGTTTGCTTACGGTCTTGTCAACTTCATCAATTCGGGGCTCGACTTGACCTTCCTCTGACTTCCGAACTTGCCGATTGTAATGCTCTCTCTGACGTTCGCAGCGTGCCAATTCACGCCAATCTTCTAATTTCAACTGCTTGCAATGCCCGTCCTTTTCATGTTCTTGGGAAGGAATGTTGGGAACCACAATCTCGGACTTGACTTTACTTACTTGTGTTTCCTTTTCATGTCTTCGGGAGGCATTTTGTGTTTGGATAGGCTCCTCTGGTCTCACTGTCCCGGGCATCCTCCATTCCTCACCTTCCTTCGGAATAAAACCCATATCGGTATTCTCTCCTAGTTCCGCGGATCAAATGACTCGTGGAGTCGTTGTCAAAACCTCCTCGGGATCTGATGGAATCGTTGTTAAAACCCCTCGGGGTCTGATGCCTCCCCGAATGAAAGAACCTGATCGGTATCTTCCTCTTGTTCCGCGAACTAGATGACTTGTGAAGCCATTTCCAAAACCTCCTCGGGGTCTAATGCTTCCCCGAATGAAAGAGCCTGATCGGTACCTTCCCCTAGCCCCTCGAGCAAACCGATATTCCGACCAGTGTTGACCTTGATGATTCAGGTCCTGGTGACAATGAGAACATACACCTTCGGTTTGATATCCCGACGGGGAACGAATGTTCACCATTCCCGTCATCTTGGAAAAGGATCTGCATCAATTTCCATTGGTGCTTTCCCTTTGTCTTCGGCAAATTTAATCTTGCCCTGCCGAATCGCTTCCTGTATCGTTTTCCTGAAAACAATACAATTTGCTGTGTTGTGACTGGTTGAATGGTGCCACTTACAATACCTCTTTTCAGCAATTCTTCTTTGGATGGGATACTCTGTCCTTCGGCCAACTTTATCATCCCATCTTTCAGCAACAAGTCGAATATTTCATCCAACTTGTATATGTCAAACGAGTAACTATTTGACTCTTTCGCCTTTGCTTTTGGAAACTCCTTCAGCTTTGCCGGCTTAAGAGCTGGGCAGACGTATGGTTTGTCCAATACCATCGTAGCCACTGCTATCTCCCTTTCCCCTTCCTCTTCTGTCATGTCTTCCATTTCGGGATTACCTGCCCAACTAGAGCCTGCCTATTCTCTTTCATAGGTCCTCCTATCTTTCTCTTTCAATAGATGCTCATACTTTGAGACTCTAGTTGTTAATTGAAGAGGTCATCAAATGTCTGTCCTTCAAAACGTTCCCGAAGGTTAAACTTCAACCCATTAAACGCAAGATCGGTAAATTCTTTCTCAGTGAGGGATGTCAAGCATCGGTTCCTTGACTTCTTGAACCGAGCGATGAACTGGTCTGCGGTTTCGCTGCTATACTGATGCATCCTCGCAATATCGCTACCGACACTTCAGGCACTGATCGATAAAACTGAGAATGGAATTGCCTCTCCATCTCAACCCACGTCTGGATTGAATTCGTCGGTAAATTGGTATACCAAAGTGAACGCTGTCTTGGACAGTGACAGGGGAAACAGTTTGAGCCTTAAGTATTCGTTTGTCCCTGCTTCTCCACATTGCGCTAAAAACGCCCTACATGCTCCACAGTTGATTGGTCTTCCTCTCCAGTGAAGACAGCAAAATCAGGTGTCTTAAATCCCCTTGGGTATGGGATATTGTCCACCCATTCTGGGTGTGGCTTCCTATACACTGGCCTGGGAACACCTCTGTCAATTCCCAACTGCTGGAGCACAATCTCAGCCACTCGATCGGGTTTCCATGGCCTCGCATTCTGTTGACCAACGCCATGCCTCCTGCCCCCTAGGGTCAACTGGTATGGGTCTTATCAACCCCTTGATTCTCTGCGTTGAGGTTAACAGGTGGCGCCGGCCTAGCATGGTTGATTCCCGATGCCATGTGGATATACTGGAACTCCAGGAGGCCTCATTGCTTCGGGATTAGGTATATATCGGCACCGGAAGTACATTCTGGACATTTGGGCCGGCTGCCATTACCCTCGGCTAGGCCGCCTTGTGGGAAAGTATACCCACTGACTCCATTTATCAGATTCACATGAGTTGGATTCTCTAGCCTTGGTATGATCCTTACTGGGGAAGGTTGAAGAGGCACTCCTCCGCTACCTTGACCAACGACAGGTGGACCATACATTGGAGGATAAGGCATTGCCATAGAAGCATTCACTTGAAAAGGGGGTCCTTGAGACGAGGAACCCGGACGTGATATTACTTCATTCATTGCATTGACTACCATTGGCTTGATGACATCAGTAACGTGTCAGATCATGTGGTTGGTCAATTCATTCTACTGTTCTTCGAACATTCTCTTCATCGTGACTACCAGCGTAGCATCTGGTGCTAACGCACGAGCTTGATCATCCGTTAACTGCCGCGGTATGTCAGGCGGTAGCTCCGACCACCACATTAACTGCCGAATGCTCAGACTGGTTACCATCATTTGGATTGTTGGCGTTGTCGTTCTGACCATCCATTTGATTTCTCGTTCTCACCATTTTTCCTAAAACTCACCACAAAGCGTCCACCGGGCGTGGCCAAAAAGATGTTCGCGCGATTTAGATCGGGAATATCTTTTACCGAAATTAGTTATTCGTTTTTTATTAAGAGGGGTTCTGCGGCTCTGTTCTGATGGAAAGTCAGGGAGAACAAACGAACGGACGGGGTGATTGATGAAGGTGATGGAAATGGTAGAGATCTGCTAATTATGCTACTCCTAGTTGACTGGTAATGAAAATAGATTGCTTGAAATCGAAAGTACAAGGAAAGGAAAGTGCTGGAATGTTAAGGCTACACTACGAACAATAGGGTAAGCTAAAAACTTTAGAGAAGAACAGAGTGTCTGTTGTTGGATGATTGTCTCTCTTTCTCTCTTCCTTCCTTTCGGGTATTTATCCTTTTTGCGTTTCTAACCGCTTAAGCAGTTATTCTTGGATTTCAAACCTTTGAATTTTGGCGCTCCACTTCATCTCCAATCCATGATTTTCGCAACCGACCCATGTAAATCGGAGCCCATGTCTCTTATAATTTATAACTGCACCATCACCCGTCTCTTTTTGAATGATATTTCTAAGTTTTAGGAAACCTGTTCGCGCCTATCGGTCTTGTCTGGTGTATCCGAATTTCGGGATGTAATAATTCTCATGTTGCATATTTATGACGTGTCGAATCCAAACACGCCTTGTCTTTCATTCGGTATACTTTCTTTTAAACTTCCCGAATAGCACACACATCCCGAACGACACACATATCCCGAATTGCGCGCATATCCCGAATGGCGCACATATCCCGAACTATCTTTTCTTCTCGTCATCATTCAGGATCTTCCAATGATTCCTTTTTCTTCGTGTCATCCTCATTGGATGGCAATGTTTCGGTATCAACAACTTCGATGACAAATACCCATTTTTTGGTGGCATCAGAAGCCTTACAATCGCTTTTAAAAATCGGATTGTCGATGCTGAGGGACTGAGCAGATTCGCAGACATGTAGAAGGGCTGCAACTTTCATTTCCATCGGCGAATTCCATCTTCCGTTTCTTGTCCATGCTTGTAGAACTGAGCCTCTAACCAATCGTGCAATTACACCAACGGCCCCTTTATTATTCTTCCGAGCACCATCTACATTAAATTTCCGTCTTGATCTAACAGGGGAAGTAGGATTATGTCCTTTCCCTGCGATAACTAGCTTCCTCTCTTACCATGACTCTGTTTCTCTCTGTGTTTCTCTCTGTACATGTTCAAAAAACATGTAGAATGTCAAATGAGGTTTAACAGCCTGGGAAGGATTTGGAAGAATATTATCTTTAAAGATTGAATTCCTGTAAGGACACAGTCTAGTAAGGAGAATTGCTGCATAAAGTGTGCATAGATTGCAATCCAACCCCATTCTACGTGGTATTTGTCTAGGATGAAGAAAATAGTGCACCCTCTCTTCCGCTGACCTCAGCTTTCAAGCAGGTGACATGATACCCCATGGGTTCTGTCTCCGCAAAACCTGGGCTAAGGGACTTGTTGCAAATAAATGGACTCAATTTTCCTTCCAAGTAACCAAACAACGGGGGAGAAGGGTCTGCAATATGAAATAATCCAACCAGTTTAGCTCGACAAGGCAAGATGTTAGCTGCTATCAGCCACAACATCATTTTATGCCGCCCATGGATTCTAGCTTGACAGAATTTGTTCCAAATCTCCGAGTCGTTGCCATTTTCTGCACGTGACTGGATGATCTTTTAGCCAGATGTGAATTGTCCATCATTAGTTGGTAGCCAAATCGGTTTGTCAACCCAAATGGAGTTTGGAACATGAATCTGAAGAATGACTTGGCCTTAGATTGAGCAACATATCTGAGCAAGGCTATTTATATCTCGCGTTTTTGTCCCCGGGTAAAAAAGCTGTCTCTCTTTCCTTTTTTTTTTTTTTTCCTTCAGAAGAGAATCAATATCAATAAAGGAAAGAAAAAGATTCGAGATGTTGGGGATCCAAGGGTGATTTCCAACCTCAATCCACTTTCCCCCTTATCCAACATAGACTGCTCAGCTTAAGCATTTCCATAATTCGATTCGTTAGGTTACAAACTAGTACCACGTACTTTATTTTGTCATAATCTTTACAAAATAGAGTTTTTCATCCTTTTGCACTTGCTTGATACTGGTCGAGTATAACTCTTTGAAATGTAGTTTCTCCAAGTATTCCAAAAATTTCCCCTATAATGAAGAATGAGCCGAACTGTTGTGTCAAATGGAGTCACCCATTGTTAGATACCTGATTGATTCTGTAGTGTCTAAATGCAAGGGTTATCGAAATATAAGAAATCTTCCTTTGTTACTAAATTCGGATACTTTGCAGACCGTTATGGAAATATCAACGAACACTTTTTATTGGCAATACGTTATAGGAAAAGCGAAGCTAATGTGTTCATGTAATGTCCCCGGAAAAAGATTTGAAAAGCATCTATCTTACATCAATGGCAGTCCTTACAAGAGGAGAGAATAAGGGGTAAGATATCGTCATCTAAAAGTACAGAGTTCAACTAGTAAAGGATCATAGTTTGGTATCCAGGATTCTTGAGGCATTTACCTCTCCTAATTTACGCCAGCAAGCTCGACATTTTTCGCTGTCTCGGGTGCCCCTTCTTCTACATGATTAGGAAGTCGTTGTTCTGCAGATGGTGTTCCTTGCTCATCGGGTAAAACGTTGTCGATTTGGCTGGAGTCACTTGACGGACTCGGGGGGAAGTTAGGATTTTCTAAAGTTTCGACAGCTGCAATCTCTTTGGCACCATCGAACATATTTCCATCCCTACATCTGCCTTTCCTAAAAGCATGGGAATTGAGGTCTCTTTGGTAAAATCTTCTTCCCAATGCGACAATTTTCCCCCACAATGAATCTGAAGAGCTTGCTATGTCATGCCAATTTCTTTTGACGAACGAGACAATGAAAATGAGGAGAGCTAAAACTGCAGCTCCCCCAGCAAGCAAGAATAGGCCAACGAAACTGTCAAGACCCAAGCTGTTGGAAGAAGCTGAGGTAGTCGAATCCAGGCAGTTGGTTTTCGATGTAAGCCACTCGTTTTTGATTTCTGTCATTTCAGGCCCTTCAGTTACATTAAGGATTGCTCGTGAAATATCTGGTACTAGCGGAGACCCTTTTGGGAAAACCTGTAATACGAAGAGAAGCAGGACATGAGATTTTTCAATCGAAGACATAACGACTAATCCTAGCAATTAGAAAAATTTGAGAGACTAAGAACTTACGAAGCCAAACCCAGCAGTGTTATCTATCAGGATCATGGTATATTTGTTGCAATACTGAGAAAGAATGAGTTTAATGTAGGGCACTTCGTGGAATGCCGCCGCGATCCCGCCCTTTGCGCTTCCATTTGAAAGAAGCGCATCACATTCTTCAGCAGAATGATAAGGTACAAGTTTGGAATGGTCGAACTTCTTTCGCTTTAGCATTTCATGTACGAAAGAGCCACGCGGGTATCCCACTCTTTCTCCACTCTTTAGGAGCTGATTCACATCAACCACAGTTGGTTGAAGATTTTGCACCACCAAAAGAGAGCTCAAGCTTGCCGTATAACTTTGCGTTAGTATAAGTAACACGAAAACCCACACGATCACAACAAATCTCGCTAGGTTGCTAAATACTCTCTCCCCTGCAATCCAAATGAAGGGTAAGCAAATAAATTCTGCAAGAACGTTTGATCGTATTAAAGTGGAGGGTGATTACTTTGTGCAAAAACCATGGTTGAAAGCGAAAACCAGAAGCTCGTGCCAAATTGATGTGCTGCTGGACCCCTGAAATCTTCGTTAATACGATGTTCGAGAATCCAGACAACCATTGCTATAAGCACAAAGAAGCATCCCGTTGTTAGCCAAAGGTCCCAACTGAGTGGCTTCAGGAAAACCCAAGCATTCTTGCTTTTGCTGTCCTTGTATGGCACGAGCATCGCAACTCCTGATTCGGTGTATGGTAAGGTGAAGTCCACGTACAAAGATCTGTTCGCAATGATCGTCGTATCGCCCACCACCGCATCATAATTCTGCTCCAACAAAAGGAAGGGAAATGTTTTCTTTGTCAACCCCACGATTGCATAGTTAGTTTCAACATCTAAATGCAATAAAATCAAGCACTTGCAATGAGACATCTCACCTGGTAAATTACTTGATCGATCATGTCATCGTAACTGCCAGCGGGAGTTCCATTAGGCAAGGCAAACGGAATAAGGTTGTAAGGCATAGCATAAGGCAATTTTTCTACCACTGCTTTGAAGATTTCAATACTGTATCCGATGACTTGGGATGTGTTTGTACTAGGATCTTGAATCACCGTTACGAATTGCTTGAAGCCATAATTCACAGGAACTAAGATTCTCAATTTCTTCCCATTCATGGGAATCTCCCATCCTTAGGAATTGAGATCGAATCTCCCGGCCATATTATAGATCCAAGATTACTTTTCAAAGTGGAATATTTGCTTGTGTTGATTGAATTCAAATCACTTAGCAGCCCATTTTCTAGCTTCCAAAACCCAATTCCTCTTGCTGCATTTCCATTGATATTAACAATTTGGAATGCTAACGACTCTAGCTGTCCATTGACGAGGTTAAAATTTCCAATGAGGCCTGCAAATGTCGTATTGGCTAGTTGTTGGAGAATTTTATGCCCATTCTGAGAGACCCCAAGAGAGTTGAGATCCATTACATCTATCGATGAATTCACCACGCGAAAATTAAAATTCACCTCACCTATTTCCTCGACGGCCATTGCCAGAGCCCGAGTAGCATCATAAGCCCAGTATCCAAAAATGTTCAACGTAGGATTAACGATCGATGGATTGTCTTGCTGGAATTTCATCTTCCATCGAACCATGAAGTTGTCCAGGTTTGGTGTGTCCGGGACATAAGTCTTGATGCCTAATACTCCTTGCATCGAACTAGCAACAATAGATGGATCAACCAAATTCAATAGGTCAGTGATACCATTAGTCAAGATCCACACATAACCTTTGCTCATCATTCCCACCTCTTTTGCTTTAGCAAACAATCGGGAACCGAGGGTAGGTGACATGTGCACAATGAAGACCCTCGTTTGCATTGTCATTAACTTGTAGAGTTCCTCTAGGATTTGGTCATCCGTGGCCGAAGGACAAATAAGGCTCCTGTAGGGCACTCGTGTATCGACTTCTTCCAAAGCATCAGTAAGAGAAGGTATGATGCCTTCTCCAAACTTGTTGTCGATATATATGAGGACTGCTTCTTTCCAGCCAAATGCTTGCATGACTGCACTTATGGCATTCACTTGGGATGAGTCATTTTGCGCAGCTCGAATGAAGTATGGACTCTGAATGGAACTGAGGGAAGGACTAGTAGCAGAAAAGGAGATGATCGGCACATGAGATTTGTTTCCAAGGTGAATGATGAAGTCTGCTTGCGCAGAACTTTGGGGGCCTATTATGGCTTGGACTTGCTTATTCTTTATCAAATCAAGTGCTGCAATGGACGACCAGAAAAGACGGTGAAACAATAAAAGTACGGCAGGCAATGGAAATACTTAGTCGAAAAGGCACATCAGAAGTCGATTAAAATAGAAATATTTAAGAGAAGGAAGCCTCGGAGCTTGAAGTTGGAAATAACCTGCAGTTAAACTCCGTTTCTTTCTCCAAAAATATTTTCTAGGAAGTCATTTTTCAAGAAACTGAGGATATTTTTCGGTATTTATTTGAAACCTGAAAACAAATTATAAAATACTTTCCACCATTTAGTAAGGAAAATAAATTTTCACTGTACATGCTTTTAGTAATTTTATTTATTTTTTAAAAATCAATTTTTTAATTTTTTTTCTTTTTCTTTTTAATTTTGTTTTGTTCTTCGTCCTTTCCTCTTTTCCTAGTGACCGACAACCTAGCCTTGCCAACCTCGAGCAAGCCATCGGTGAGGCCGTGAGGCTAGAGCTCGCCATAAAAAATGCAAACCAGATCTAGTCGGCCAAGCGAGACTTGGCCTTGCCGACCTCGAGCTTGGCCTCTTCTTGCCAGATCAGGCCAGGCGAGGGGTGGCCGAGCTTGAGGGCAAGCCCAGCCCTTGCCTCGACGACCTCAGGCAAGTTAGAGCCTCGCCTGTGACCAACGGGAGAAGAAAGAAAAGAAAAGAAATTAAAAACTTACTCAAAAATAAAAATTATTAACCAAACTCGATATTTTTTAAATAGTTTTTATTAAAATATTTTTTTCAAAAATGTTTTTTTAAGTAGTTAAAAGGAAAAGAAATATGAGGGAAAGGAGGGAGGAAAGAGAGGAAAAATGTTTTCCTCTTTTCAAAAAGAGGACAACATTTTCCCTAATTTTGAAGGTGTTTTTTTTCATGGTGGAAGATGTTTTCCTTGATTAGCTTATTTTTGAAGAACCAAATGCCGAAAATTCAAGAAAACATTTTCTCAAAACTAATTTTCTGCAAAACAAACAGAGCTTTAATATTATTGAAACACGAGTTTACTAATCAAAAAAATGCTTTCAATTCTCTATTTCTTAGAAGACGTTAACTCATGTTTATGAAGTTGAATGCTTTGACGAGAACTCGTTATGATTTGACTCATGATTCAACATGTTCCTAAGCTGGCAAAATTTCAGTTACTCCGATATGGGCAAGCCAAATCTCTTATTTCGTAGGAAAGATGGAATTTTTGCTCACGAGGTGTATTTGGAAAAATTTGTCTAAAAAATCCTAAATTTATTTCACTTTTGTCAATTCATGTTTGAACCTTTCAATTTTATCAATTGACTCATAAAATTTGACAATTTGTCAATTGAATCCTATTGGCCGAAAATCGCTGATGTGGACGTCAGTTGCCTTTTGTGGCATGGCTAGCACCGATGTTTATATATATTTTTTAAATAGATTTTTTCTTTTTTTCTCTTTGTTTTTTTTTGCCATTGCGCCAACAAGGGTCACTAGCGAAATTCGCCAACCATGAAGGCCCTCGCTTGAGACGAATGAAGCCACAAAGGTCCTGGGCAAGGTCATCCTGGCCTCCCCAGTCGCAGGCTCTAAGGCCAAAAAGGAGAGAGATCCGAAAAGGTTTAATAGATCAGATATTTTCGATTTGGGTGAATGAAGTAACAATCTCCTATCAAGATAATAAAATTGGATATCCCTAACATTGTTTCTCACAATATCATTTTCTTGTACATAAGTACATAAGTTTTAACCAAAAACAAATGTTACCAAATAGTTCGGGATAAATATCATAACCAGTCAGTATGATATGTATACAGATAGATAGAGAAAGAGAGAACCTGCGGCAGCAGCGGCAACCTCATCTTGTTTGGAGTCTCTAACGTTGAGGACAAGCCTGGTCTTATAGGAAGGGTTTGAACTATAAAAGTCAGAGAGAGACATGTTAAGACAACTCAATCTCATCAGACCCACCCTCGTCTCCAGATCAAGAACTACCCCGACGTGCACTGGGATCGTTCTGGCATTGTCGTTGTTACTGCTTTGCGCTGCTGCTAGGTGAGGACCATCACCGATGGTCACAACGACGATGGTTAAAAAGGAGAAAGCCAAAAAGAGGAGCTTTTCAGCATCGAGAGAGATTCTTGGAGGAATCATTGAAAAGGGTTTTGGGAAAAAGCAAATGTGTGTTTGTTTAAGGAAAGGGGGGGCACGAAGGATTTGATGATAACGCCCATGTATTTGTAAGAAGAAGAGCTTTGGAAAGTAAGACAACGTGGAGAGCTACCATTCGGGGATTGCTCGACGTGGGTAAGCTGACCTCCAGTAGTATTGACAATTCATGTTTTTTTTTTCCAAAAAAAAAATTAATTTGGGATGAAAAATCCTAACAATCCTTTAGCCCCATGATTGTTTATACCACCATTTTTTAGCTTCGTTTTTCATCTTTTTTTCAAACAAGTTAACATGGAACTTGGTAATTGAAGACCAAGAAAAGTAGGGTCTCCGCAATGACGTTATATGCGATGCATCATGAAGTGATTTCTTATGAATTATCCAATTCTAACATGGAGGGACTCTCTTGGTTAAGACACTACTTGGGATGGAGCTAAGCTCCTGGAAGATACGACATAGTTATGCACAAAGAAGAAGAGATACTCGATCATTCTCAACTAAATATAAGAAGTACGTGACAACTAGAAAAAGCATAAATTGATATAAGATCTATTCATTGTTGGTTAATACTATACACTTCTTGTTTTTTGCTCTAACAACCTGCGCAAAGGTTGCTAACATTCGGTCATCATGTACCCGAAGGCCTGCCGTATAGTACATTCAATAGGTACACTACGCCACGACTTATTTTTGGTGGTCGTTTCTTTTAGGTGCAGAAGGAGAAAGTAACTAAGCACTATGAAGCTATCTAGATAGTTTCCAGCTGAGGGAAATTGGCTGCTACCATTATTCTTCTTCTCCCCTAGGGTTGCTTGCTTCCATTCAGGTAGCTATTGCTAAGAAATGTCAGTTTTGGATTTAAAGGCGTAAGAAGAGGGAGAGACTCTCCCGCGTGGTTTTGGGATTAACTTAGGCGTCTAAGACACGTAATGTGAGGCTTATCAGAAGCTTCCAAAGGGTCGTCTAGTTGGCTTCTACAAGTACTGAAATCTAACACTTCAGAAAGAGATTATAATTATTGGCACTTAATTGGCCATGTAAGGACAGAAAGTATATCTAGATTTTCGCGAAATGATGATTAACGCTGATGATCGGATTTAAAAAAAAAAATAGTAATTTGGGATGAAGAATCCTAACAATTCTTTAACCCAATGATTGTTTATACCACAGAAGTACCATTACATTAAATGGACTTAAGATGTTTGTAGCTAATTTTTGTGAGTTTCCAAGAAACTGCAAATGCCTTGCAGTCAAAATGAGGATATGTGTGTAAATCAAACTGACAAGGCAATTAATTTACAAGTTATCATAAAAAGAGAAATAGTAAAGAGGGAAAAATTAAAACTTAAGTGTCGATATTACGTGATTTAGAATGACGTTGATGTCAATTCACTCTACTCGAAATGCTTTTCTTTCTTCATGTGCCATGACTACCAATCTTTCTCCACGCAATGTGGATGCATCAAATGATTTTTGACTTATCATTCATTCTCATCCATGGAATTCTAACCCGAGTTTCTTGGGCGAAAGTCCGTCAAACGGGCTGATTATACAAGTCATATAATAGACAAAATCTAGTCCAGACTTGTCCACAGGGTTAGCCCAGTCCACACGAAGTCCTTTTCATTTCACTATCCATGTGCCTGAGTAACACATGTTTCCCGTATGGGACCACGAAAAATTAAATTGAGTCGTCCGTCATTTCACTAACCCGACTGCTGACTAATTGGGGTAAATTCGTCGAACGGGCACGACTATACAAGTCGTAGCAGACAAAAGCAACGATAAATGCGAACAATTTCTAAGAAAAATTTGTATTTCTGACGAAACATAACGAGGAAATAGTCGAGTCCACACGGAATCTTATTTTCTTGAAGGAACTATTACCTTTGTAAATTTATCAATTCTTGATTAGCAATTTTTTTTAACTGATTTTAATAAGAGGAAAAGTTGGTTGTAAAATGTTTTATATAAACTAAGAAAAACCGGGTTAATTACTGAAAAAGCTAGATTGATTAATCAATCAGATAAATATATATTATAGTACTCATATAAATATAGTATTAATTCATGTGCTTGTGCCATATCAAAATTTTCATTTCATAATGTATGCCATTCGCACATGTCCTATTCAAATCCATATAATTGCGCAAGTCATTCACTCATATCCTTCTCAGATTCTATGGCACCATGCTTGTCATTCGCCCATGCACTACTCAATTCTAAATGTCAAATGTATGTCATTAGCATATTGTCATAAACCGATCCCACCGTGATCAAACGTGTCTTTCTACCATGCCATATTCAAATTCCCATTTTAAAACACATGTAATTGTTGACATATGATTTTTAATCATATTTTCTCTTTAAAATTAATAAAAAAGTAAAAAAATCATAAAATTAAAAAATCAACTTTGGGGACCTTGCCAAGCCAGGGAACCAATTTTGGCCAAAAAATATATTTTCATATTTTTCGTATTTTTTAATATTTTCAGAAATTAGGAAAATATTTTTTAAAAATTACATTTGAGGCCACAAAAATATGAAAAAAGAGTCAATATTTTTCTTTTAATTTTCTCTTCGTTTTGGCCAAAGAAAATCAACAAAAATTAATCTAGAATCAGGAATTACTTTGTTAATCTCATTTTTAGATTAATTGAAAAAATTATAGAAAATCATTTTAGCTCTTTAATTTTTTATTTTTGCATTTCTGGAGTGTGACATTGTCCTCTAATAAGTCCAAATTTTTTAATGGCATGATGGTGCATTTTTCATTATTGCGTTCGATTTTCCGAATTCAATTTATCATTTAATGGGATTTCATGAATTATCATCTGAAGCACAGAATGAGAAACCTTTTGAATCAACTGGTCCACAGCTGATGGATAGAATGTCTCAAGGCCGACCACCTAAATCCTTTGCTTTGGAAATGACGCATTTCTATACAGATTTGTATATGCACAGAGCCTACTTGAGTTCCATTCCGCCTTTCAAACCCGATGTGGTCTTGTTTTTGCGTGATTATTTTAATGAAGGCCTGTATTTATCTGATGAAGAATGGAAGGATTCATTGGACCGTTTCAAGCATATGTTTGATCTCAAAACTCAGGAGAAGCATACAGAATGTCCAGTTTACTACATTCCAGGGAACCACGATGTTGGTTATGCAATCCTTATAATCACGTCTGTTGGATTTCAAGAGGGCTTCAGATCTTTTTATGGAGAGCTTACAAGAGGCTAGAAGAAATTCTAGATGCTTTTGCTGAAAGAGTCTCAAAGCCTCACCTTTTTCTTACGGACAAATGCAGATTGCACTGGCTGGTGGTTTAGGCCATGGTGTGGCTCTGCTGTGTTCTTTTGTTTGAGCCTCTTGACACCAGCTTTTGGTTCTGCTACTTTCTCCATTGATAGGTGCTCAAAAATGCCATTTTTCCTTGTTTCGGCATTGACGCTCTTGCCTTTGTCACTATTCATACGTTCTCAATGGTTATCGCCTTCAATGGGTATGCGGAACAGAATATAGTTGACCAAATTTCGCTTTCGAGGGTTGCTTTGATTCCTCTTCTTTATTTTGTGGCGAGCTTGACCTTGATGCATCATGGAAAGATGGAGTGTGGCCCCCAGTGATAAAAGAGGACCCCACTGTTTTGGAAATAATTTTAGTAAAAGGTGTCAAAGCTGGGAACGAGGTGCTCTGAACGCACTTTCGGTGGAAAGCAAAAGAAAGTAAGAGAAAGAAATCCATTGGACCATCAATTCTCAATTATTTCCCATTGCATGCAGTCCACCATCCCTCGTTTAACCATCACCCGAAATCTCCAGTCGGTGGCTTCAAAGTCTCTCTCTCAATTATTTCCCATTTGCATGCGGTCCACTATCTCTCTCTGTTCATCCGAGATTCTCAAAGTTCTGGTTATACTCGAGTTATAGTCCAGTGCTCAAGCAGTTAGGTTCTCCATCCATGATCAATTATTACTTCAGGACTCATCGCGCGAATTCTGATTCAAATCCGGAGTACATGAACCCTAAGTACCTATCTATTTTAAACCATCTTCGATTTTACCTACCAGAGATCTTCCCCAAGCTGGATAAGGTGCTGTTCTTAGATGATGATATAATAATACAAAAGGACCTCACGGGTCAGTGGTCCCTAAATTGGAAAGAAAAGAAACAAAGGCACATGGGCTCGATGATGGATCCAGGTGAGTGGAAGACAATTAAAAAAAAAAAAGAGAGAAAAGTGGATCCACTGGAGATAAGGAAGAGGTCTGCGTCTTGATAACTGGGGGCGACTGTTGACACTGATTTTTTGCTAATTTTATTTCCGAAATTTTTTAGAAATCCAAAAAATTCATAAAATGTGAAAAAATCAACTTTGGGGACCTTGGTCTAGCTTAAGGAGCCAATTTTGAGCAAAAAATAATTTCAGGTTTTTTCTGCATTCTATTTTCAAAAATTCATAAAAAATCAATAAAAAAAATGAGAAAATTGAAAATCAACTTTGGGGACCTGATTTAGTCTAGGGAACCAATTTTGAGCAAAAAATAATTTTCCATATTTTTCTGTATTTTATTTTCAAAAATTCATAAAAAAATCAATAAAAAATGAGAAAATTGAAAAATCAAATTAGGGTTTTTTGTTAATTTCATTTTTCAATTATTTAAATAATTCTAGAAATTCCATTTTAGTTTGTAATTTTCCATTTTCACATTTTTGGAGTGTGTCATCCTCTTCTATTTTTGAAAATCAAAATCCAATCCAAAAGCCCTCAGAATTGTCCAATTTAGCTAAAAAGAACCGAATGCAATTTTTGATTTTTCAATTAGTCCCTAAAAACACTTAAAATGCAAATTAAAAACTTTCTAGGGACTGAATTGAAAATCAAGCACGTCATCCCTAGAGATTTTGGCCTCTGAATCCATTGGTGGCGTTAATTTTTTGTAGAATAAGGCCTGAAGAGTTTGGATTTTGCAAAATGGATTCTCGAGTCAAACCCAAAAATTGGGGTTTATACAAAAAAAACACTCACATATTTTCGAGGAAAAATCCATCTCTAAATAGATTTCACCCTCCTTAGTCCAATTTAGTGTTAATTTTGAGAAAATGTGGACTAATTTGGGTCAATTTGGAATTTTGTCCAAACGAGTCGACGGGTCGGATTGACCTGACTCGGTCAGCCGTTTGACGGGGAAACTAGAGCCAATTCTGACTCTGGCTTCTCCTCCTCTGGCGCAAACACACTCAATGAAGAGGAGAGATCCTACAGAAGGGGATTTGGTTTGATCAGGATCAATTCTCGGGGTCGTTAGGTGAAAATTTTTTGAAAATAACAGGGGGATACAGAGGAGAGAGAAAGGAGGGAGGGGGATGAAAAGGGGGATTTTCCATCGCTAGTACGATTCCGACCGAAAAATTCCTGGAGCTCGACGGAGCTTGTAGTACTGAATCAAGGTCCAAGTCCAACACTCCCTAAGTTTCCTGAGGCCCCACGATTGTCCGAACCAAATGGTGATCCATTTCGTCGTCGGAGAAGGTGAGTACCATTAATGAACTTATAGAGGTCCGCCATGGCGGATCTCTCGTGGTTCCCGCAAGTTTCTTCGAAGAGATTTGATTCTATCTCTCCTCGGTGGCAGCACTGAGCCCATTTCTGTGTTCATTTCGCATTTTCACTGCATAAAAAACATTGAAGTCGATAAGTAAAACCCCCGGTCAACCGTGATGCCATAGGATCTTGATGTTAACCGAGCTTGTGAGTTAACACAGGTTAAGTCCACTCGGCCGTATCTTGATGCTTTGATATGTTTGTTTGACGATTTAGTGTTGAAAATACATATGTAATCTCGCCTGAAAAGCGAGACTGTGCAGGTTTGGATTAGATGATCTGGGTCAAATCTCGGCTGAAATTAGGAGTATGTTGAACGGTTGATGTTTAGGTTCGATATAGCGTTGAAACCACGAGATTTAGCTGATTGTAGTGTTGGAAAAGCCCTCCACGAGGCGCCGGCGATGAAAAAAACGGCGACCGATCGTTCTCAAGCGAAGAATGACACCCACGTCAACCATTCACCGCACCCTATCGCGTCCAAACAATACACCCGTGGCGCCTGAAGTCGTCCATTGGACAAGGGACGCACACCACACTCATCGGACTACTCCAAGCTACCACAAACACACCCGCCCTCCTCCCCCCCCCTTCTTTTTTCCCGTTCTTACCTCTCCCTCGTGCCTATTTCTTACCCTATTAGGTCTACTGGTTTCGATCGGATGGTAGGGAGATGCCACATGTAAGTA
>JAGVVM010005994.1:0-10955 GCA_019149425.1 Psidium friedrichsthalianum
TGTAGATTCTGGCAAGAACAAATCTTTGCATCATCAATGTTAAACTCTGCATGAAATTGATTGAAAAGCATTTAAAGAGATCCAAACTACTTACTTAGCGATCGCAAGTCCTCGATTTCAAACAGAATGAGCATACAAGCTCACAACGAGTTCAAGAGTTCAGAGGTCGACACAAGGAGTTTTATGCGATGAAAACATAAATGGAAGATAGATCCATGATTAGGAAGGTATGAAGAGTATATTGAATCAAATTTCAGGCGAAATGATTGAGTAAATGGAGCTCGGCCATTGACGACCGAGCTTGAACTCAAACGTGGAACGTATCTCTCCCGGTGATGAAATGATGGATGGTGGGGTTCCATATGTTCGTCAAGACCTTAGGATGCTTGTCAACCAAGTTTTGAAGCTTAGTTTGGCATGAATTGTCTTGACAAAGCTCAAAAAGCTTTGGCCAATGCTCTCAGTTATGGCAATTCTGGTGCCCAAGTAGAGCGTTTTTCACCTCAATCTCTCTATCTTGGTTGTTATTGGGCAGTTAGAAAACTAAATGGGACTCTCTCCTATGTCAAAATGCGTCAAATCCATATACACCCAATCTTGAAAAAATTTCACGCGAGAGGGAGTTCGTCCAACTTAAAGCTCACGTGCCCCACACCCAAATTATTAGGAGTATGCCCTAAAGTAACCATGTGATTGTCACATGTATGGCATAGATATTGTACTATTGATAATGTATTAATGGCATGATACTTGTTTATTCATCTTGTCCATTTATTTTAGATGAATAAAGTCCATTAGATCAGTTGAAACTAATACCCATTCTTGAGACGTCAAGAATATGTATGAGTCATCAGTTGGTCTCTGATCTTCAAATTGATTCATGGTCGAAGGATCGTGGATTGGGCATCCACGAGCCGATTGAGAACAGTGTGTTTGCATCCTCGCTATTGAGCATTAGATGTCCAATAGGGATGACGAGTCACAAGTCATCGGACGTTAGACGTCTAAGTTGAAACACAAGTATCCGTATCGAAATGAGTTCGATCGAATCCACTAAACGTGACGAACGAGCGATTGACTAACATGGAGGCTTCATGCTTGGTCAATGTCTCAATCGCTCTTGGCTTTGGTGTATTAGTGGTCCTCAGACCTGAGCCGCGATGCTTGCTTGTATATTGGATGACTGTGGTTCACATGTATGTTATTGGCCGATCGTTGATCTGCCTTTATGGATGATGGTCGCAGTCCTCCATATACGAAGTCACAGGCGTAGGCAACAGTTGGGATCTGTCTCCTCATTAGATAAGGTTGATGTGCTATGTGATCTATTCGTGACGGTGCATTAGAAAGTCCTTGGCCAAGGCAGAAGTCGAGAGGATTCTCTCCAAATATACATCAAATAGATTTGTGCATATGATCGAATCTGTGGGTTTGACTCAGATATCTATAACCCTCATTCGATTGGGACATGGTAAGACAGAAGGACTGAATAACACCGAACCAAGGCCAACAGGTTTATTTTGTCCTCATACTTCATTCTGACTGGGTAACCGTGATATGTTGCTAGATGTCATTCACGGTTTATGGGATCTAAAGATTGATTTGGGACGATCAATTCCTTGAGAAATTTCACTACCGGTTCAAGGGTGAACCTAGGGATGTCACACGCCTTAACCGACATCTGACGACGTCTATAACGAAGACGGGGTCGTGAGAATGCGACATGACTATTTGAATAGTCAAAAGGAGCTAAAAGGATTGGATTCGTTTCCTCCTTCTAAAGCTCACTAAAGGACGAAATATATGACACAAGCATGACATCATGATAATGTCATGGATGATGTAATGATTACATCATGCCTGCATCATCGTTGGATAAGGTTTGTTATCCAAAAGAATGGATAAGAAAGGTTATCTTCTAGAAAGTCAAAAGTATAATAGGATTTTCTATTCGTTTGACAGAGACATTTGACACATCAAATGATGTGATTTGATCACGAAACTCGAGAGATTTCAAGCCTAGAATGTCTAGAGCCCGTGGATGAGGGTTATGACCCAAAACAACGCCGTTTGGGCAACCCAAATGGGTGCCCAAGACTGGCCGACAGGCTGGTCAAAGGCGGCAAAATTACCGCCTTTGACCACCACCCTTTGGGTGGGGCCCACATGGCTGGTCAAAGGAGGTTTGACCGCCTTTGACCAACGTCCAATTAGCCACGTGGGCCAGCTGGCAGCCCACGTGGCCCCCCATTGGCCTCTACGTGAGGTGATTTATGAGGGGCGGTTTTATATCGCCCTCCCCCTCATTCTCTCCCACTCCAATCCTTTATAAATAGGAGTAAGGAGCTCAAGTTTAAAAGGTTAGAAACTTGAGAAAGCCACACATGCACGTGCTAAATTTTGTGAGAAAGTGAGCCCGAGAATCAGCCGATTCGGATACACAAATGTTGTGTTTCCACTAGCTAAAAACGAAGGGCTCGGATTGAGATGACGCGAGAATTACTAGCATAATCCGACGGCCATTTCTCTGAATCTCCATCTTCAAGGTCGCACGGGCATTAGGGCATGTCTGAACTAGAGACCCGATACCTCTTGGGCTCGAGGACAAAGAAGCGGAGCCGCATCCACCTCTGTTGTCCAAGTACGTTTTTAAAGTTGCTTTAGAAAGTTTGATTTTCGATTAAAGTATACGAGGATTTCTAAGATGATCTAAGGCGCTGTTTGAATTTATTTTCTTCCGCTGTGTGTATGACATGTTTTCATGTATGTGACGAGCGCCCGAGACCGCTAGAAACCCAACACAAATCACATACCATTAGTCATGTTAGCGTCAGGCGAAGTTCGGTTGTTCAACCGGAGCTCCGACAAGCTAAAATAGGAGCGAATTAAACTATCTTTCTAAATGGAAATCTTGAAGAGGAAGTCCATATGACGGAACCCAAAGGTTTTGGAGCTGATAATTTAGGTGAATTAGTGTGTAAACTCAAAAAGTCTATCTATAGCTTGAAGCAAACCTCTAGATAATGGTATTTAAAATTTCATAGCGTAATCACTTCACTTGGTTTTATCGAAAATAGAGTGGATCAATGCATATACTGTAAGGGCAGTGGGAGAAAATACATTTTTCTCGTTCCCTTTGTGGACGACATCCTGCTTGCGAGTAGTGATGTTAAGCTACTGCATGAAATAAAGTAAATGCTATCAGAGAACTTTGACATAAAAGACCTTGGTGAATCATCTTTTCTCCTTGGCATTGAGATCCATAGGGATCGTTCGTGTCGTGTTTTGGGTTTGTTTCAGATAACATATATTAATCGTATACTGGAAAGATTCAACATACAAGACTACAAGTCAGGAATTGCCCGTGTCTGTAAATGTGATAAATTGAGTCTTTCACAGCGTTCTCAAACAGAAATGGAGAAATCCCAAATGAAGAATGTACATTACGCTAGTGTACTTGGGAGTCTCATGTATGCTCAAGTTTGCATTAAACTAGACATTGTCTTTGCAACAGGACTTCTAAGCAAATATCAATCAAACCCAGAACACGATCACTGGGTTGCTGCCAACAAAGTTTTGAGATACTTGAAGAGGACAAGAGACCATATGATGACTTACAAGTATGTTCAGAATCTGCAGCTAGTTGGATACTCATATTTCAATTTTGTGGGCTGTCAGGACAATAAAAAGTCAACAACTGGATATATATTTATGTTGGCAGGCGGTGCAGTATCATGGAAAAGAGAGAAATAGAAATTCAGATCATCCTCTATCATGTAAGCAGAGTTCATAGCATGTTTTTCAACTGCTACTTAGGCCATTTGGCTCCAAAACCTTATTAGGAAGTTGACCATATGTGATTTTGTTGATAGGCCCATATAGTTATACTGTGACAATAACTCTACAATATTGTTCATTAACAACAACAGATGTCTCGAGTGGTCTAAACACATAGAGGTCAAGTTTCTGGCCATAAAGGAATCCGTGCAGAAAGATGAAATCACAGTAGAGTATATATGTACAAATGATATGATTATAGACCCACTAACTAAAGGTCTTCACCCTTGTATTTTTGAATGACATGTTATCAATATGGGCTTCGAAATATCATTGGATTTTGTAGTTTAGTGGGAGCAATTTTCTTTTGCTTTAATAAAGTTTGCATCTATTTTTGTTACATTTTGTAATATACTTATATGTCTCGAAGTGTTTATAGCACTATTGATGTTGAATACATATTTTTATGGAAATCTTGAGGTGCGTGTAAACCTCGAATAATGGCTATGGGCATTTGGTTATTAGCCATAATTATATGTCTTGTTACACATAAAGAGAAGTTAACTATAAAGATAAGATATACACTGGTTTATTAGAACCATATGGATATTCTCTAATGATATATTAAGTTCTATGACACATAAGGAGAGAGAATGGTGTCCGACAAAGGGGATAGCACATAAAGTATATCTCTTTCTAAGGTGTTATCCAATTGTCATATTACCATATTGAATCCATATCAGTAAAGTTGAAAACATTTGTGACCATGGATGGCTCTGTGTCTGCTGATACAATTATTTCCACGATCCAGTGTCTGAGACTTTATAGGATTAGATTGGCCATTGAGAACAATCCTTAGATCAACATGAAGGTGCACGCTACGATACTATTTCAATTAATATTCGTCTAAGTAGGAGAATGTTAGAATTTTCCTAATGTGGGCTCATATTAATTGAGATTGTAATTCGCCATTGTACGGAATTAATTTACTGTTTACAGAATTTATTTAATAAAGAAAGGATTTAATGCTTTTTAATGGGCCGAATGTGGATCTGGCTAGTGTGGATCAAGTTTGGCCCAGCCAGTGATGGGAGGGCCCAGCCGAAATTCTATGTAAAGGCTAGGACCCTCCCTCCCCCTCTAGCCTCATTTTTTTTTGCACTCCACAACTTTCCACGAGGGGGGGGGGGGAGGAACGGCGGTCCCATCGATGCCAGGCAAGCTAAGGGCAATAGAGAGAAAGCGTCCGAGTGTCACACCGTCAGAATTCCGCAGAAAACGATGATGAATTTGAAATCAGGTACTCAAACTTGTTTCATTAACTGTTTAGATTTTAGGCTAAAAATGCGGCAATTCTTGGGACTTGTTGGTGACGACGGATGGCCGTTTCTATGGCTAACACACGATGGACATGATGTCGACTATTTGAGCATTATTTTGCATTCGTTTTTATCCTCTTTATATTTTTCAATAAAACTTACAAGAAGCATTCTCTGTGAAACATAAATGCTTCATCCATCATCTTCTGGGACACAAGACGTTTAATACACGTGGGAATGATGCATAAGCATGCACATTCAAATTACTTTCATGGTAACTTGACATCCTTAAAAAGGAATTTTTATGTAGAGGCAAATAATTAATCACATTGCTGCCGAAAAGTGTCAATAAAATTATAAGCATCTAGACTAAAAAACCTACGTGTTTGAGTTTTTTTTTTTTTTTGAAAGAAAAATTCTATTCATTAACCAAGATAAAGTCGAGAGAGTTGCATAAAGTGCTGTCAAGCTCTCAAATAATTGCAGAAAAAAAATACCATAAAGCAAATAATAAAGCATATTCTATAGGTAGAAGTACACTCTTATCCTCCAAAAATAGATCTGCCACCATAAGACTTCGGCAGCCGATTACCAAAATCAGTGATAAGCACACGCTAAGAACTGCCACACCAATCATAACAGTTTTGCAGTGCGCATCTAGGTTGGACGTCCCCGTCCCCATCACCATTCTCGAGCAGTAACACCACCATCGGTATGTTGAAAGAACACAGATCATATACTTGTGAGGAATTCCACATTTATATCTAAATGTAGATCAGCAAAGCAAAATCCCTATATCTAAACCTAAATTTAAATCGGGAGAGAAGAGCAACCAAAAGGAGGAGGAGGGGAGAGAAGCATGTTTGAGTCATTCGACTTACCAAATTTATGCATTTCCACATATTCGCATGGCATCAATCAGGTTGCTCAAAAGTGGATGGGCAAGGAGAATCATAATTTAACAACTCGCTTTATTTCAAGATCATAAGCTGCGAGAGCTCACTTATTACAATATCAAGCCACCCCATTTCGATGACATTGGAACTTTCTTAAGAATCGGTCCTAGGAGGTTGGTCGGAATTGTTGCCACGAGAATCAGTTGCCCGTTCTCTCATGGATTGTGTCAGCATCTTGTTTAGCTCTTCGAACCTTCTCATGTGAAGTTTCAGATCCTCCAAGGAGAGCTGCTCGATCGGTACCTCCCACCAGCCCTTGACCGGGCATTTCTCGATCTCTCGCCGGAGTTCAACCCCGCGCTTTCTTTCAGCTCTTATCTTCTTCCCAATTCTAAGCTCTGCTTGGATAGCTCACGCAGGTCCGCCCCAAGTTCGTCTCGAGATTTCTCAAGAGCACAAGAAGCCGATGCGCGAGGATCTTCGACTCGGCCGTGATCTTAACACCACGAGGGTGGTTTTTCGGAGCAGCCTTCTTCTGAATTTTGTCCATAGTAGTAATGTATGTGAGATTGCCTCGTATTAATCTTGCGCTCGCACATGATTGAGTGGGATTAGCTGCGATTTATAGGGTCGTGACACCAATTAAACCGACCCACATCTCATTCTGTGTTTGATCAATTAAATTAGTTTGCATCTTACAGCATATTCAAGAATCCTAAATTAATGAAGTTTCCTATTTTCATATAAGCATTCAATCTATCATCTTGCTTGTTTATGTTTCTTCACCAATTATGACCATGCCTGAAAATGATCGGGAACTTATCTATATTTAACCGGTCCCAATGACACGACCTTGTGGTATCCACTAGAAAGGTGACTGGAAGAGCATATTTGTTGTAGCAAAATAAAATGCAATGTCCAAGACTACTATACTTATTTACGAGAATCATGTATGGAATCTATACTATCAATAAGAAATCATGTCACAACCGATCACTGTTTTTATACGCGAAATTCAAGATCATTATCCTTATTTTTTCTTCTCTTCAAAATAGTTCTTGTAACTTCTGAAAATAAATCCATGTGCGTAAAAACCTATGACTTTGTTCACTTTTTCTTCGCTAAGGCTTGTCGATACCTAAAATTCGCCGACAAATCGAACACCATTTTCGTAAATAACTAGGAAAACTCTAGAAGAGAAACTGGGTTCGAGAAGCTTCCAGATATTTCTTCTCCGGTTCTCTCCGTCGTCTATGGGGCCGAAGAACTGCCGTCGTCGTCTTTCTCGTCATTCCTGAGAAGCTCTGTTCGGCCCTGTTTCGTGGCCGGCAAACTTGAAGAGCGGCAATCTCACTTAAGATTCCTCTGCGAGCTTCGATTTCTGTCAGTGGAACGTCCATAGGCCGCCTTCTCTCGTTGGATCACCAACCGCAGCTTCGACCAGCTTTATCGCCAAGTCTTTGTGTTCTTGCTCTATGTGTTCGTCCATCCCTGCGGCCGGAATCCACCGTTTACTTGCCACATCGTGCTCTTCAAAACTTCAATGACCATGGGTCCTCGCGCTTGAGCTTCGAATCTACGCTCGATCAATGAATTCGAGTTATTAAACGGAGGAATCCTTCGGTGGTCGATGACTTGGAGCCTTCGAGCGTTCAATTTCATTGATCGTGGAAGTTCAGACGCCATTCGATTGCTACAAACAGGATTAAGAGGCTGAGTTCTCTCGAGTTCTCCGGTTTTCCTTTTCTTCGATTCAATCAATCGCGCCAAGTTCTCTGTCTTTTGCTGAATTTCCAATGGGATTCTTCGTCGGTTTTCTCTTCATTACCCTCCGGACACGGTTAGTCGCGGGGTAGACGGTCGCCCGAGTCGTCTCAGCTAGACTGCTGCTCTGTTTGCTCAAAATACTCTGAACGTGCAATGTTCCTTTGCCGGCTCAGACCTTCCACCTAGACTTTTTCAGTACCTCCGCGCTCTAGTCTGATCACCTTTCGCAGTCTCCGTTTCCACTTCAAATGTCGTTTCCCTTGGTACTCTGTTTTGGTAAGACTGAGGCCAAGAACTTTGGTTGTGGTTCATCTAGAAATGGTCATCTATTGAGGATCTGTTGGTGACTTGAGCCTGTTTTTACATGATGTTGTGATATGATTAGCCGTGAATCGCTGCTTTCATTGTCGCATAAGGACTCACAATGGAGATGCCTACCACCTGCTCGATTGAATTTCTGAGCTGTAGCCGCAAGCTCTGTTCCAGTATTTCGATGATTGCTTGGCTGTGTCTTTTCAATTCATGAGTCCCTTATGGCATATCATACTTGTTTGTCCAGATTTACACATTACTGAATGTTGCTTGCCTTAGATCTGTTGATTCTCATTTGTTAAGTCTTAGTCAAAAGCGAATTATGTTTCTGAATGGCTAGTATTCATCATGAGATTAGTAATTTGGTTAATTCTGATACTTGTAAGCGTAGTTAACCAAGAGAGAGTTCAGCACCTATGATGCGTTCGATGAAAATCTCGACTCAGTAGAAGGCTTAGTTATCAATTGTTGTTCATAACATGCGTGTGGTGATTACTGCTCCATTCCTCCCTTTGATTGTATCAGTCTTGCATTTAATTGAATAAGTTTTGGATGACTGGAAGGGAGGGTCTTGTTTGAATACATGCTAGTTTCAATCAAGTCAATCTTTGTAACTGTCGTTGCGACGCATGTTAATTGATTTCTGGATATGGCCAAGAATCACAGGTATAAACTGAGTTGATTTAGATGTAGTACTGGCCAAGTTAGAGCTAGCAGAGTCAAAATGTCATTTTGTTGTCTGTATACTCTGCCTTGTTATCTTCTCTTTCTGTTTCGTCTCTTATTTTCGAGGTGTATTTTGTTTAGGCCGAAGCGCTTTGGTCTTGTATGTGTGGCGGTTGGTGAGCGGTGTAAACCCAATGATGGTTGGAGATGATCAGTGTCGGGGTAAACTTTATGTAAGTTGTTCTCTGCTTAAGGTTTGTATAGATTTTTCTCTGCATCAGGTTTATATGTGTTGATCTTGGGTAAGTTCTGGATACCTATTTGCTATTTTGCTCTCTCTTAACTTAGGTTCTTCTGGAAAATGTTCAGCTCTGGTGGTTTTCAACGAGGATGTTTTGTTGGTGGAGAATTCTGTTTGAATGGTTTGATCGAATTGTAATCACAGTTGGATAAAGATTTGGGCCGAGGATAAGAAGAATAAAAAAGGAAGTTGAGTTAGGTGAATTTGAGGTAGAGTAGAGATAGAAAAAAAGTTCCCGGATGTAGAACAGCTCGTGCACTCTGGTCAATGACCAAGAAGAAAAGAAGATTTAAAAAAAAAAAAGGGAAATGAAAAATATTAGTACTACCCACCCATCGGGTGGCCGCGCTGGTAAGGATTACGACTGCTGGGGCCCTCTGAGCTTGCTCACAGATGGCAAGTTCGAAACTTGCTGTTGAGTTTGGGTGAACATCCAACTGCTTACATAATGAAGTAATTTACAATATATACATAGGGTTTAGGCTAAAACAATACAAAGACAATTATGCCCTTTAGTATAAACCTAATCTACCAATACTACCCTCAAGTTGGTGAATGTAAACATGTCAATAACTTGTTCTTAAAATTACAAAATAAATCACGTGTGACTGGTTCGTGAATAAGTCTGCGAGTTGGGAGTGACTAGGAACATGAAGAGAATGTAAAGTGCCATCTTGAATCTTTTCACAAACCAAGTGACAATCAATCTTGATGTGTTTGGTGCGTTCATGAAAGACAGGATTAGTGGCGATGTGGATAGCCGCTTTATTATCACAAAAAAAGATTAGCAATGGTAGTGTTGACATGGAGATCCAAGAGAAGCATGTGAAGCTATGTGATTTCGCATACGGCAGATGCTATAGCCAGGTATTCAGCTTTGCGAAGGAACGAGCAATAGTGGTTTGTTTCTTGGAACGCCATGAAATGGGATAAGAACCAAGAAACATGCAGTAACCAGAAATAGGTCGTCGTGATGTGAACAAGATGCCCAATCAGAATCTATATAACCATTAAACTGGAGACTAGAATCAGATGGGAAGAACAAACTAATGCCAAAATCATGCTTGAGATATCGCACAATGCGAAGGGCAGCATTCCAATGGTCTTCATGAGGAGAGTGCATAAATTAACTAAGATGTTGCACTGTAAAGAGTAAATCTAGACAAGTTATTGTAAGATATAATAATCTACCAATAAGTCGTCAATATGAACCTAGATCCTTAAGAGTTGGAGAGGAGTCTGAAAACTGTATGTTGGGTTCCATTGGAGTATCAACGGGATGTCCTCCAAGAAGACCAACGTCAGATAAAATATCAAGAGCATATTTCCTTTGTGACAAGAAAATCCCAAACTTGAAACAAAAACCTTCAATGCCCAAGAAGTATTTGAGAGTGCCCAAGTCCTTAATACGAAATTATGTGTCAAGAAATCGCTTGAGAAGTTGAATCATAACATCGTCATTACCCGTGATCACCAAATCATCCACATAAACAAGAACAATAGTCAAGAAAGAGCTACGAACCAATGTAAAAAGTGAATAGTCTGCCTTGGACTGTTGAAAACCGACATCAAGTAGTACAGAAGAAAATTTAGCAAACCATTGTCTCGATACCTGTTTAAGGTCATAGAGAGATTTCTTAAGCGACAGACTAAATTCTCCCCCTTAGTATGAAACTCGGTGGAAACTTCTATGTAAACCTCTTCATCAAGATCACATGCAGAAAAGCGTTATTGACATCTAGTTGGTAGAGAGGCAATGACGAATCGAAGGCAGAGAGCTAATAAAGTACGAATAGTTATCATTTAGGCAACGGGCGCAAAGGTGTCATTGGTAATCAAATTCCCTCTGTTTGAGTGTAACCCTTTGCAAACGGTCGAGCCTTGTAAAACTCAATGGTGCTATCAGAATTATATTTT
>JAGVVM010005995.1:0-14923 GCA_019149425.1 Psidium friedrichsthalianum
CCTCTCGTCAGTTTCCAGGCGTCACCCTCCTCGTGACAATCGATCTCAGAGCGTCCTGGGACGGCAAGCTCGGCCAGTGGGTCGGGCGTCGACTCACCTCGCCACACCATAACTCGGCTGGCTGCAACAGGATAGGGTCGTCCTCCATAGGGATGGGGAGTCTCTCTGAGGTCCCTCAAAACTATACAGGCCCTCTCTATACCAGCCTCGTATCTATGGGGTACAAGTAGGGTCCACCCTGATCTACTAGTACAGTCGTCACATGCCTATGCCACAGCGTGGCGTGCATATCAAAATGGAGGGTGATCTGGTGTCCATCTGCACTGGCAGTCCAAAAAGCATCGGGGTGCAAGCCATCACGGTGGACCTGGATCTGTGAAAAGAAGGGCACCACCGCCATGAGTCGAAACTAATAAGCTCACCACTAATCCTACGTAGGATAGCGCATACTAGTGGGGTCGGTCCTATCCAGTGGACTAGGCTCACGGTCCAGGGTTCAGACACTCTCAGCCCCTCGGTACAGACCCTCAACTTAATAGTAGACAGGCAAGGATATCATGCAATTCAAGTTATACAGACGGGCAATAACAAGCAGTCACAACAAGCCATATGCAATGCCAGCAGCCTCAACCGGCCAGTTCGGATCCCAGTGGATCATACTCGGGCCTCACCGGCCATAACGGATCTCAATGGATCAGGCCCTGTCTATCACTCCAAATCCCATCAGGGCTCACCCAACTAGTGCCACTTGGCAATTTCCTCAACTGCGTATCTGACGCCTTACGTTGGTTCTCCCTTTTCCCTCCATTTCCCGCGTATCAAAGCCTCAGGGCACTTCTCTTGCACATCTCTGGTGACCCAGCCATGCTCTCAATGTATGCGGGGTCCCACATGATTGCAACCAGCAAATCAGACATAGAGCATGCATGAAATGGCATATATGCACAAGTACAGAGCACATCAAGAAGTCATCAAATATTCACGTGCTCGACAAGCCAAGGCATAAGAGATCAGATATCCCACACACAGTTCCTCAACTAGACAGGCTAAAAAGCATATCTCATACCATTTCTCTAGTCAAGCCCATATAATTTGGAACCCTGTCTCAACGGAATTATAATTCGGCCTAAGTCCAATCGCCCATGTTAGTCCCCTGGGAGTTAGTACCCACGACTAATGTTCAGTGTTTTTATTAACCCTTGGTTATAGTTGGATTAGGCTTAGCTTGGTTTAAGGCCCGATGGTGAATTCGGGTCAAATGAGTCTGAAGCCTGTTCTAACGCCCCAAGGCCCCACATAGGTAATTTGGTCCACTAAGGTAAGTCGGACCATTATGAAGTTTTAAGCCCATTGTCAAGTTGGGGCCCTTAAGGTTCAAGGTTAATGAAGTGGGTTAGGCCCATTACAAGTTGGGCTTATTAAAATTAAGTTGGCCAATTAGTATCTAAGGCCCATTAACCAAATATAGGCCATGAATAAATTTTAAAGTCAATTATATAATTCAAGCCCATTATTATTAAATTTTCGTGTAAGGCCCAAGCCCATTTTTCAAAAGTTAGTCAAAACATAGGGCGCCAATTAGTCCATTTTAAGGCCCATTGTAGTCATCCTAGGCCCATGTACATTAATGGCCTCATAAATTACGTTCAATTATAATTTGGGCCCATCAAATTCCAATTTTGTGATATATGGCCCATCATTCCAATTAGGCCCAATTTGATTACTTTAGGCCCAAATAGTAGTGAATTAGGTCCCAAGGTCCATTCTAACCCTTAGGCCCGTCCTTGACACGCCTCATACATTCCTTTGCAGCCATATATGACTATTTCGAGGCCCAATCCACATTCCCCAAGCTCACACGCGGCCCATTACTCAAATCCGAATGACCTAAGCCAAATTAGCTTAATTGCACACATTACACATAAATCACCATAATTAACCACTAACACAACAAACCCCACATTTATACAACTAGCCTAGGTCAAGATTAGAGGGTGGAGCTTACCTAGAATGGGCGGACAGCGGCGGCGACGACGAGTAGAGGCGGACCGGTCGGCGGAGCTCGCGGCGGCTAAAGAGAAACCGAGAGAGAGAGAGAGATGGTGAGGCTGGTTCGGGTCCCGCGGGGTCTCAAGGCCACGGAATCACAAGGGACGAGAGGTTAGGGGACTCACCAAGGGGTCACGGAGGCGGGACGGCGCGATGGCAGCCGGACGATGACGACGGCGGAAACGGCGGCGGACGAAGCTCACGGGCGGCCGGCTTGAAGAAACGGGGGAGGAAGGGAGAGATGAGACTCGGTCGGTTGTCCAAGGCCTCGGAATGGAGAGACAAGGGACAAGAGAGGCTTACCTAGGCGTGGAGGAGGTCGGCCGGCGGTGGACGGTGGCGCTCCACGGGCGGCCGACGAAGGAACAAAGCAAAAGAAGAAGAGGAAGGAGGGAAGAGGATTCGGGTGAGGAGAGAGAGGATGGGGGTGTCCGAAAATACAATGAGGGAGGAGAGAGAGAGAGGATAGATTAAATGTAAATAAAACCAAATAACACATAATAGTGGGTGGTAGAATATGGACCAGACTTGATGAATTGATTTCCTTGGGAATTGTGCCATGATTGATGTGATTGGTGGATTGACAAGACACTGATTGATTGATGTGACATCTGATTGATGTGACATCTGATTTGACTTGCCTCGATTTGCGTGCCAAATGCACCTGATGGGTCCCGAGAGCGAGGTTTTGAACTGGATTTTGGTGTCGGTCCATCGATTCTATTCTCAAAAATCCTAATTTATAATTCTAAGGTCTGAGCATTTACGGGGGCATTTCGGTAATTTTTCCATTCACGTCTTGCTTCTCGACGTGCACCGGCTGTCTGACCTTCAGACGACATTTCTGAAACTGAATCCATTTCTTCTTTGTGTTATCTTACTGATTCGATTTGCCCATCGTCGAATTTCATTTTGTGGTCAATTTCATTAAATACGACTCTGCCTCAGTCCCAGACCAACGGGCGGTGATTGAGAAAAATTCCCAGATAGCCTTTCCCCTTCGGTTTGGTCATACTCAGGTAGCTAATCCTGAGTGAGCATCGACCAGAGTGTATTAACAAAGCATTTCCATTCATTTAGAAATCCGACAAATGGTCCGAATTTTCAGACTGTCACAGTCACGATGGGTTTCCTGGGCCGTCGCATGTCATGGACCAGCCCGCGAGCGCGTGAGCGATACGAGGAGAGTGACGGGATGTCGCGAGCCCATAGGGTTCGGAGCGTGACAATCTACGTTCGAGTGGTATCAGAGCAAGGTTAGCTCGATCAAGATCGTTCTTTCGAGGATTTGGAGTGATAAGGCTGATGATCTTGGGGTAATTAGATAGACAGAACCTAGACTTAAGATTTTGAAGGGTAAAGTGCATGAATTGATTGACACATGTGTTTGCTGAGCTGGATTGTTGGTCTAGAGTAGCCTTAGACTACGATGTGTGGACTAAACTGCAGATGTGTCAGGACTTGAGGTAAGGCTCTTAAGCCTAACTCTCTATTGGGAGTGCTTTTGATTGCTGGCTGTTGAGTGCTGATTGTTGGATGCTGTTTGTGGTTATACAGCTTAGTCGGCTGTCGCGCGCTGCTAGACCATCATGCATTGCATGGATTTCCACATTTAAAAGCAAAGTGGTTTAGAAACAAAATCGATTGGAAAATAAGGATTTGATTTGAAAGGTGCATGCATGAATCCTCATGTTTTATGGACTGGGTAACCATCAGCCTAGTATGGGATGGGTTTGACGGGATGCCTATAAATTGTGATGAAGCATGGTATGGGACATGTGGGAATGAGGCTCTCTTTGGAGGTGAATAGCTTGGGACAACTGTTCGCTCGAGACCGATTAAGGGCAGGGAGTGGTCGCCAAGGGGCAGATACCTGATCAAGGAGCGGCTCGTGGTAGGCTTCTAGGTGAGGAGGCGAACAGAGTGACCTGGGTTATACATTGACAAGTTAAGTCTAGGTGTCTACCGAGTCCAATTGCATTTAAAGCTGCAGCGAACTTTACATGCATATTCATGTCAAGTAGACGCGATGGCACGCGAAAGCTTGAATGTAGTTTAGAGTGAATAATTCCTGGAAAGGAATTATTTTGTTTAAGTGAGAGAAAGTGTTAAGAGGATGAGCAATAGGGGCAGAAGACCAAGTGCAGCTGCATCTAGCCGAGGGCCCCAGCACTTGAAGGAGACCCTAGAATCGAAGAATTGATAAGGGTCCTGACTGAGGTTAGCAACCTGATGGGTAGGCAAGCTGCGAAAAAAGCTGCCGCCGTAGTCCAAGCAGCTGAGGCCGCTTTGGCCGCTGCCAATGGAGCTAATGGAGGCAATGGGCAAGGCAATGGAGGACGTCACACCCATCATATTGTGGAACAATTCCTGAAGCTGCAACTGTCACGCCCCGAAACCCCGCGGGCCCGTGACATCCCTCGGCTCACACAACGAATCTGCGTGCGCCTGGCCTACGATCTGCCCATCGCGGCCAGACGACGCTTTTGCCAGACAACAACCTGCGGAAGCAAACCTCCTATCCATACATGCATACACATGATAATGGGGTAGCACATACGAGAAAGGATACACATACAAAACATCATATATATATATATATATATATTCAAAGCGTTAGGTACAGACCCCAAAAGAAAACACATGCTACGGTCCAAAGGTCCTACGCTCACAACCTAGACTCGACACCAAGTGCGGTCACTCTTGCGGCTCCTCCTCAGGGTCGTAGTTTGCCCAGGGGTCGTCCTCCTCCTCTGGATCTGCATTCATGTCCTCGCCCTCCTCGTGGCCGTCTATCTGCATGCGACCTGGGGACGGCAGCTCTACCATCGGTCGGGGTCCACCACCTCACTCCATATGCAGCGTGTCGAAGGAGTCCAGGGTTATCCTCCGCGGTATGGGGACATCGCGGAGGGGTCCCTCAAAACCAAACTCGCCCTCTCTCATCCAGGCCTCGAATCTATAGGGAACAAAAAGAGGGCTACCCTTATCCACCATATGGTGGTCAGTCGCCGCTGCCGAAGGTAGCGTTCTCGTCCACGTGTTGGGTGACCTCTGTCTCTATCTGGACGGGCAGTCCAAAAAGCGTAGGGGGTGCGGCCATCACTGGCGTCTGGGATCTGTAAACATGGCAACCACCGCCAGTGAGTCGAGGACTCAACAAGCTCACACTAATCCTAGCGTAGGATAGAGTATACTAGTGGGTTCGGTCCTATCCAGTGGTCTAGGGTCTCTGGTCACCTCACTCGGGCACTTTCCTCACTATGGGTGCCGACCTCAGAGTATGAATAACCCAGGCATACGCAGTAAAATAACAAGATCACCATATAATATAGACGGGCAATCAATAGTCATTATCAACACTCAAACATGCCATAACAGATGCACAACTCAACCAGCCTCAACTGATCCCATTAGATCCTGCCCGCGTCTCATACGCATTAGGCTCGTGCCTCAACCCGCGCGTGGTACGCCTCAGGTTGGCACGCTTATTTCTCTACTTCCCCGCGTAAAACGCATCAGGGCCAACCACCCAGCTTATCGCTCCAATTCCCCGCGTAAACACGCATCAGGGCTAACCACCCAGCTTATTGCTCCAATTCCCGCGTAAACACGCATCAGGGCCATCCACCCCGTGTCACTCCTCTCAGTGACCCATGCCATGCTCACATGATACTGTACTCAGACAGTCTCAAATAATACATATCACAGAGCAAGCATTCTCAATGTTTCATATGCAAAGAGGCATAGCAATTCGAGGAATAATCTAAGCAATCCACATTCATCAGGATAGGCTACATGTAAACCGATACCTACTCGTAGTTTCTCAATTATCTGGGTTCAATTGGGTATTCCGCATTTTCAATAAGATCATTCAATTTCCCCTTAGACAAGTCCCAAGGAACTCATTAGTAACTAATACCATCTTTAGGAATCATTAGTTCCGGGGTTCAGTCCTATTAGGCCCACTGACCCGGTCTAAGCCCAGTATTATTATCAATTCCCAGCCCATTCATGCCCACAATTACCTTATCAGGGTACAATTGGGTCTTACTAATTTAGATTCAGGCCCAGACTAAGGCCCATAAAGTTTCTTTCTTAATTCAAGCCCATTAACTTGGTTTAAACCCAATAGGATCCAAGGCCCATTCTCTTTATCTCAAGCTCACAATTTAATTATTAGAAATTAAATATGATAAGACCCAATATTTTATTAAATTTCGTCCAAGGCCCAAGCCCAAACTTTCACATAAGCCCGTTAAGCCCATTCTCCATTAATTAGGCCCAATTTAGCTTCCTAAGCCCATGTATCATAATGGGCCCTAAATTTTTACATCCAAGCCCATAATTGAAGCCCAATTAATCTTAATTTTCGTCCAACAATGGCCCATCAAAAACAACTTAAGCCCATTAGTTCATATTAGGTTAGTTTAGCCCAAAATGAGTCCCTAAGCCCATGTACCCCCTTGACCCCTCATTTTGCACGTCTAACCAGCCATTCACGGCCCATGAACAACATTTCTAGCCCAAGATAAATATCCCAAGCCCAACTTCTTGACCCACTTCGCTAATCTCCAAATTAGCCTAATAGAATTCACCATAAACACCTATTATCTACACTAATCATCTACACCAGCCCCTAACACACCGAACCACACATGCATACTGTCACGCCTCGAACCCCGCGGGCTCGCGACATCCCTCGGCTCATACAACGAACCTGCGTGCGCCTGGCCTACAATCAGCGACGGCCCAGGATGTCCATCGCGGCCAGACAACGCCTCGGAAAAGTCATAACCTGCGGAAGCGAGCCTTCTAACCATACATGCATACATATGATAATGGAGTAGTCCTTACGAGAAAGAATACACATACAAAACATCATTTCATATATATATATATATATATATATATATATATATATACACAAGCGTTAGGTACAGACCCCAAAGAAAGCGTACAATTCGATCCAAAATCCTACGCTCTGACAGACTAGACTCGACACAAAGTGCGGTCACTCCTGCGGCTCCTCCTCGGGGTCGTAGTCTGCCCAGGGGTCGTCCTCCTCCTCTGGATCTGCATCCATATCCTCGCCCTCCTCGTGGCCGTCGATCTCCATGCGACCTGGGGACGGCAGCTCTACCATCGGGTCGGGGTCTACCACTTCGCCTCCATATGCAGCGGGTCGAAGGAGTCCAGGGGTCATCCTCCATAGGTATGGGAACGTCGCGGAGGGGTCCCTCAAAGCCAAACTCGCCCTCCCTCATCCAAGCCTCAAGTCTATAGGGGACAAAAAGTGGGCTACCCTGATCCACCCATATGGTGGTCAATCGCCGCTCCCAGAGGGTAGCATCCTCATTCACGTGCTGGGTGATCTCGGTCTCTATCTGCACGGGCAATCCAAAAAGTGTAGGGGGAGCGGCCATCACTGGCGACTGGGATCTGTAAACATGGCAACCACCGCCAGTGAGTCGAGGACTCAGCAAGCTCACCACTAATCCTAGCGTAGGATAGAGTATACTAGTGGGTTCGGTCCTATCTAGTGGTCTAGGGTCTCTGGTCGCCTCACTCGGGCATTTCCCTCACTACGGGTACCAAAACTCAGTGTACGAACCCTCAAGCTACGTGTAGCGAGATAACATGAACATCATATAACATAGGCGGGAAATGGACAGTCAGTATACCAACATGCAATATGCAAGAACAGATGCATAAATCAGCCCGACTCAATTGATCCCATTGGATCCTGCCCGCGTCTCTTACGCATCAGGCTCGTGCCTCAACCCGCGTGTGGTACGCCTCAGGTTGCACGCTTATCTCTCTACTTCCCCGCGTAAAAACGCATCAGGGCCAACCTCCCAGCTTATCGCTCCAATTCCCCGCGTAAACACGCATCAGGGCCATCCAACCAGCTTATCTCTCCAGTTCCCCGTGTAAAGACGCATCAGGGCCATCCAACCCTCGTCACTCTTCTCAGTGACCCATGCCATGCTCACAACATACTGTGCTCAGACAGCTTCAAATACAACACATCACAGAGCAGGCATTCACAAAGTTTCATATGCATAGAGGCGTAGCAAATTCAAGGAATAAACCGAGCGACTCAAGTTCATCAGGGTAACAACGCGTAAGTATGAGTCAGTCCAGTGCCCCACGCACAGTTCTCAGCCATCTGGGTCTAAACGGTTTACCCCGTGTATTTCAATGAGATCATTCAATTTCCCCTCTAGGCACTAGTCAGGAGGCCCATTAACTTTGGAGTCCATTCCACTAAAACCACTGTCCTGGCCTAAGCCCAGTCTCTATTATAAATTCCGGGCCCATTCATGGCCCACAGTTGCCTTACCAGAGTACAATTTGGGTTTCACTGATTTAGGTTCAGGCCCGGACTAAGGCCCATAAGGTTCCTTTCTTAATTCAAGCCCATTAACTTGGTTAAGCCCAACAGGGTCCAAGGCCCATTTACCTTATTTAAAGACCATAATTAATTATTGGAACTTAATTAAATTAAAGCCCAATATTTTATTTATTTTCGTGCAAGGCCTAAGCCCAATCTTCTACTCGAGCCATTAAGCCCATTTGCTAGTTTTAGCCCAATTAAGATCTCTAAGCCCATGTATATTATTGGGCCCTAAGTTTTCATCTCCAAGCCCATAATTAAACCCAACTAACTAATTTTCGTCCATATGGAGGCCCATTAAACCACTTGGGCCCATTGGTTCATAATAGGTTAATATAGTTCAGAATAAGCCCCTAAGCCTATCTACACTTTCGGCCCATTCTCTCCCACGCCTAAGCCTCCTCATTTGCAGCCCACATTATCTAATTCAAGGCCCATTTCAACTCCCCAAGCCCACGTGTAAGGCTGGCCAACACATGCTCAATTAGTCTTAAACCAATCAACCATAATCACTCATTATTCACACTAATCACCTTCTTTCATCCTCTAACAACCAAAGCACCATGCATACAACAAGCCTAGGCCATGATTAGGGGTTAAGCTTACCTCTTAGGGGCTAGAATCAACGGCGAGGGCGGCTTTGGACTCGGGCGGCCGAATGAAGCTCACGGCCTACAAGAGGAGTCGGGGCTGGTTCGGTCAATGGAGGGCTTCACGGCCATGGAGGAGATGAAGTGAAGGGCGGAAGAGGCTTACCAAGACGTGGACAGCCGTGTGGGGTGGCGCGAAACGTCGGCAACGGCTCGGCTTGGGCGGACGGCCCGCTGGACGAATCGAGAGGGAGAGATGGTGAGGTCCGGGTCGGGGTTCCACGGGGTTTCAAGGCCACGGAACAGAAGGAAAAGTGGTTAGGGGACTTACCAAGGCGTCGGGGAGGCTGGTCGGTGGCGGACGGCGCGGCAAACGACGGCGTCGGGCGGCCGGGCGACGGAATGAAGAAGAGGAGGAGAGGAGAGAAATTCGGGAGGGGGGAGGAAGAAGGATGGCCGGCCGAATGAGCAAGGAGAGAGAGAGAGAGAGAGATTATAACAAATAAAAATAAAAGAAATAATGGTTATAGTGGATTAGGTAGGTAGTTGTACTTTGATATGATTAGATGTGACTTGATTGATGTGCATTGGGAATTGTGCCTTGATTTGATTGATGTGATTGATGGGATTGATGTGACACTTGATTGATGTGACGTTTGATTTGACTTGCCTCGATTTGCGTGCCAAATGCACCGATCGGGTCCCAAGCGCGAACGAAATTCGGACTGGGTTGGTTTCGTTCTACCGTATTCACTCTCAAATGATCCTATTTGATCTAATTCTAAGGATTGAGCATTTACCGGGGGCATTTCGATAATTTTCCATTCACATCTTGCTTCTCGACGTGCACCGGCTGTCTGCCCTTCGGGCGACGTTTCTGAAACTGAATCCATTTCTCCATTGTGGCTATCTTACCAATTCGATTGTCTAGTGTCGAATTTCTTTTTGTGGTCAATTCATTAAATACCGACTCTGTCGAATTTTCAGACCAACGGGCAGCTGTTTGGGAAGATTTCCCAGGTAGCCTTTTCCCTTCGGTTAGTTGTCCCAGGGTAGCTAATCCTGAGTGAGCGTCGATCAGAGTGTACTAATGAAGTGTTTCCATTCATTTAGAAATTCCGATAAATTGGTTGAATTTTCAGGCTGTCACACATACAACAAACTAGGCCATGATTAGGGGTTTAAGCTTACCAAATGGGGGTTGGAAATCGACAGCACGGGCAACGGGCCTCAAGTGGCCGAATGGTGGCTCACGGCCCGCGAAGGAGGAGGCGACGCGTGGCTGTTTCGGCAGTCTCACGAGGCTTCAACGACGAATGAAACAACGAAAGAGATGGGGGCTGGTTGGGACTTTATAATGGGTTTTCAAGTCACGAAATTTAGGAAAGGTTGTTGGAGACTTACCAAGGCGAGGGAGTGATTGGTGATGGCGGGCGGTGGCCGGACGATAACGGGAACGACTGCGACGTGGGCGGTGGCTGATCGAACCGAGAGAGAGAGAAGTTAGAGTAGGTCTAGTTGGTCCAAAGGGGAGCTTCACGGCCACGAAAATGAGGTGAGGAAGGGTCAAGAAGGCTTACCACGTGAAGAAGGATGCGTGATGGTGGCGGCCGAACGTGGAACGGCGGCAGTGGAGCGGGACGGTGGCGGCGGACGGTGGTGCTCACGGGCAGCCGAGCGGCAACAAGAGAGAGGAGAATGAAGAAAATGAAGAAGAAGGTGGAGGTGGGGTGGTCGGCCGAAATATATAGGGAGGAGAGGGAGAGATTATATCAAATAATAAAATCAAGGGAAAATCAAGTAGTGGGAGTAGGTTGTACTTGGACAAGACATGATGTGAGTTGATTGATTTCCTTGGAATTGTGCCTTGATTTGATTGATGTGATTGATTGATGGATTTATGTGACACTTGATTGATGTGACGTTTAATTTGACTTGCCTCGATTTGCGTGCCAAATGCACCGATCGGTCCCCGAGCGCGAACGAAATTTAGGCTGGATTTGGTTTCGTTCTATCGTATTCACTCTCAAATAATCCTGTTTGATCTCATTCTAAGGATTGAGCATTTACCGGGGATATTTCGGTAATTTTCCATTCACGTCTTGCTTCTCGACGTGCACCGGCTGTCTGCCCTTCGGGCGACGTTTCTGAAACTGAATCCATTTCCCCATTGTGATTATCCTAATAATTCGATTTGTCCTCTTTTCGTGGGTCCCTATGTAGATGTCCTTTCGTTAAATACCGACCTGTCGAATTTTTAGACCAATGGGCGGCTGTTCGGGAAAATTTCCCAGGTAGCCTTTCCCCTTTGTTAGTCCCGTGCCCAGGGTAGCAATTCCTTGAGTGAATATTGATCAGAGCGTACTAATGAAGTAATAATCCATTGCATTTAAATTCCCGACAATTGGGTCGAATTTCATGACTGTCAAACTCTTTCCCTCCTATAAAAATTTCGTCCTCGAAATTTACAGCTACTAGTTCTAACTTCCCAAAATAAGATTACACCTGGTTACATCAACAAATAAGGGTATATCTTCTTCTCCGTCTTCATTTTCCCACGTGGCCCTTCTGTCCCATGATGGTCCGATGACCTTGACCAAGGTATCGTCTTGTTCCTTAGGACTTGGGGGGGCTCCTTTCGTCTTCAATCCTAACTGGCCTCCTCCACGTACGAGACTCGACTTCCATTTCGCTTGACTTCATGATAACGAGTATACATGGCCAGGATCCGGCTCATAATTCCTGGCATCGACACATGGAATACATTGTGGATCTGTGTAGGTTCGGCGCAGAGCAAGACGGTAAGCCAGTGTCCCAATCTTCTGCCAGAATTCCTCAAATGGCGCCTACAAATCTAGGACTTCAATTTCCCTTTCTTACCAACCGAGATAGTCCTCGCATCGGCGACACCTTCACAGAATACATGTCTCCAACTTGAACGCCAAAGGCTTAACGCGCGCTTGTCTGCATAACTCTTCTGCCTACTCTAGGTCAGTCCTTTTAGTCCTATCCCTGATCACCTTGACTGCCTCTTTGACTGTTGAACCAACTCCGGGCCCGTATGCTTTTCTCACCAACTCTCAACAGACGGAGTCCTGCTAGCTCCTCCAACTAAGGCCTCCAAACGGTGCCATCTTGATACTCTGCGCTGTAACTTTTATTGTAAGCGATTCCACTCAAATGAGTTGTTCTTCCTAGGCCCCCTTGAAGTCTATTACCACGCTCTTAGAATATCCTCTAGGTTTGTATGGTCCTTTCCGACTGACCCATCGGTCTGAGGGTGATATGTATACTAATCTCACTTCGTTTTTCCCATGCACCGTTGGCAGACTCTTCCAAAACGTGCTGTGAAGGCGGGGGTCTCGATCAGACACGATACTACAGGTACTCCATGCAGTCTTACGATCTGCCTCACATCAGTTTCAGTTGCTTCTTTCCAGGTAGAGTCCTTTCGTAGCTGCAACTAAATTTGTGTGCAGGACTTAGTCAATGGCTGTCCACCATATTACCCGAGATCGAGTCCATTTCCTCTTTTGCTTCTTGGTAATACCCGTCACGAAAATCCATAGTGACGTGTTCTCATTTCCACTCTAGGATCTCCAATGTTGCAACACCACGCTTCAAGGCTTGCTAATGTTGCGCTCACCTGTTGAACACGTCAGACACTTGCGACATGCTTGGGCACATCCACCTTCATTCTGTTCCACCAGTACAGTTTTTTTTTTTTGGTACTCTATCGTACTCCCATGGTGAATAACTGTACTTGCTTCGTTAGCCTCAACTAAAATCTTTTCCTTCAGTTCTTCATCATTTGGCAATAGAGACATCCTTAAAACTTCAATATTCCATTCATTCAGTCCACTTGGAATCGGTTTTCTCTCATCTGCATCATCACAACGATTCTTCCTGGCTATCGGGTTCCGTAGGCTGTAGCTCCTTGAATCTTAGTTGAATCTCCGGTTTTCGATTGCAAAGCAGCCATTAAACTCGAGAAGGCTTCCTACCTCAATCTTAAACTCAGAGACTCCTATTTCCTTCCAACAGTGTCCATAATCCTTAACCATTAGGTGCGCAATGCTCGACTTCCGGCTTAGAGCGTCCTGCCACCTTATTTCGCCTTCCAGGGTGTACAGGAGTATATCGCAATCGGTAATCCTTTAGCAACTCCATCCAATGGGCGGTTGCAGCCTCATGTTCACTCCTTCTACGAAAACAAGTACTTCAGGCTCTGGTGATCTGTAGAATCTAGAACTTCTCTCCCACCAGATAATGTCTCCAAATCTTTAGTGCGAATACTATGCACCAACTCTAGGTCTGGCGTCGGATAATTCATTCTCGTGTGGCCTTAAACTGTCGAGATGCGTATGCTATACAAGAACCCCCCCCCCCCCCTCGGGCCACGTTGCATTTAAGACACTCCCACAATCCTCTTAGCGAAGCCCATTGCTGTAAATCTCAAATCCTCCAGGTCCCTGATGGGGAAATGGTTAACACTGGCGTGGAGGTCAATCGGGTCCTTCACTCCTAAAACTTTCCTCGCACTTCGCGGTCCATTCAATTTCGTTTCCTTCTTTAGCAACCGCGTCAGAGGAGACCGCTATCTGCGGATAAACTTTTGGCTACAAAGCGTCGTAATATCCCAGCTAATCCAAGTAAGCTTTCGTACTTCGGTCACAGTCGTTGGCGCTAGGCCATCTCTCCACAGCTTACGATCTTCGCATGGGTTCCACTGATATTCCTTCGCTAGATCTATATTCCTAGAAATGCCTACTCTAGTGCAGCTAGAATTCGCACTTGCTACCTTGGCATACAACGAATGATCCTCAGTGTCCCTGTAGAAACGATCTTCAAATGTTCCTCGTGGTCTCAAGAGTTCTTCGAGTACGACCAGAATGTCGTCTATGAGACTGCTCAAGAACTGATCCAGAAATTCCCTTGAACCTCTATTCATCATTGTCATGAACCAGCAGGGCATTCGTCCAATCCCAAATGGCATACGTGAACACCTAGTGCCCATATCTCGTCCTAAAGGCAGTCTTCGGGATGTCTTCCTCTTAATTCTCAATTGGTGATAGCCTTTCTAAGGTCTATCTTGAAACACGCACGCTCCTTCAAGCTGATTCAAACGGATCACAATCTTAGCAGATGATACTTGTTCTTGGGAATTTTGTTTGGGTTTTGCCACTTGATTCAGCTGTCTATAATCTATGCAAAGTCCTTAGCGATCTCCTTTTTCTTTACACAAAATAGCACCGGAGCTCCCCATGGCGAAGCACTGGGGCGGATAAATCCTTTTTCCAATAGTCTCTTGCATCTGCACCTTCAATCTCCTTCAACTCGGATAATGACCGGGGGGGGGGGAGGAGAAAAAGGGAGGGGGGGTTTTTGGAGATGAGAAGAGAAGGAGGGGGGAAGGGGGGAATAGAAGCGTAAGGGGGGGGGGGGGGAAAGAGGGGAGAGGGGACGAGAGCGGAGGGGGAAGGGAAAAAAGAGGGAAGACGGGGGGAAGAAGGAGGGGGAAAGGGGGGGGGGGGGGAAAAAAAGAGGTGGGAGGGGGAGAGAAAAGGGAGGGCCGGCGTCACGCGTGCCCGAGCGGCTCGACGTCCGCCGACGAGGGCTCCGGCGGGCCGAGAGGAGCGCGGCGCGCCCCGCTTGTCGCGGAGCTCGAGACGCGGCAAAGGGCTGTCCCGCAGCCGGGCAGGAGCGACGAGCAGGCCGCACGCGCGCGAGGCGGTGCAGCGAGCAGAGAGGCGCCGCGCCATCTCATACTAGCTGAAAGGAGACGCGGAGATCCCGCCAGCGCGCTCGACGCTGAGTTATGTTGAAGAATTTTAGGCGTTGTGCGTTGTTCTGTTTCGGCTTTTGTCTATGTCTCAGCTCGCGG
>JAGVVM010005996.1:0-20000 GCA_019149425.1 Psidium friedrichsthalianum
TTATTTTATTTTATCTATTTTATTTTTAATCCTACTTCTCGGTTATTTTTTTCTTTGTTCCTAATTTTACATTTACTATATTCTAACTTTTAATATTACCCTAACACTTCATTACTCTTTTCCTAGTCTTATGCTGTAATACGTCCCCATATCCTTTTATTCTCCTTATATCAAAAAACGCATCACATTTCGTTTAATTTCTTCTTTATAATTTATACTCTCATGCTCCCGTATACAGTTAGACTTGCAATCGCAATACGGCCTACTTTCACGGGTCGCTGTGATATTACATCGTGTTTACTCCTTACCCCTACTCCTTTCTCTTCATATAATCTTCTACCTAACTTAACAGCGACTCTTTACATTCTTTATATATCTTTTTCTATTTGTACTATTGCATATCCTGTAGCCTATTTCCTTTTTGCCCTTCTATTCCATCCTTTTCGGTTTAATTTTTTCCCCTACCATATCTATGACTAATTGTTATAGTTTCTTTTTTAGGATATATTGAGTTTTTTATGTATTCTTTTTTATGTTAGTTATGACTATTTTTTTTTAGTGACTTTGATTTACGTTTAATATTGTGGTTGAATTACTTGACTTACTATAGTTTTATTCTCTGTCTATTTTTTTTGTTTTTTTGTACTATATTTGTTTGTTTATTATTTTGAGTTGTTTTTGTTTTTTTTTTTTTTTTGGCGTTTCTTTCTTTTTGACTGTTACTTATTTCTTTTGTTTTCTATGCTGTATTTTTTTTTTTTTCTATTTGTTTTACTTTTTTTCTAGTGTTTTGTCTTTTATTTTTGGTATCTTTTTTTATATAGTATTATATATTTATATAGTTTTTTATTTTTCGTGGTACTATCAATTCTTTTTGTATGTATAGTTGATATTATTTCTTAGATACATATGGGTGGTTTTTTTATTATTTTGATTTTTTTGGTTTTTTTACTATTAGTATTACCATTTATTCTTAGTTTTATTTTGTTTCTTTTTTTTTGTTTTTCTACTTTTTTACCCTTGTTAGTTTATTGTTTCTACCTACTTACTTTTATCGTTTTTTGTTTAGTATTGGGTTTTGGCTTTTCGCTAGTTTTTCTAGGATGTTTGATGTATTCTTTGTTGTTTGTTATTTTATGTGGAGTCTTGTTCTCTGGTGTTAGTGTTTTTTATGACTTTTGTTTATTTTTTATGTCTTTATTTTTTTTCTGTCCTTTTATATTTTTTTTTTTTTGTGTTTTAATTTTTCTTTGTCGTGTTGCTTTATCTTGATTTTGTGGTGTTTATGGTTTTTTATTTTTTTCTTTTCGTTGTCTTTTGGAGCTGAAATTTATGTTCATTTATTTTTTTTATATTTTTTCTTTGCTTTCTCCCATTATTTTTTTCTTTTTTTTTTGTATCTGTTTTCTATTTCGCTTTTTTCTTTTTTTGGGATTTCTTTAATTTTCTTTGTCTGAATGTATTTTTAATTTTTTATTTTTAGTTTTTGTGTCTTATTTTTGATTTACTTTCTGTTTGCTATTTTTTTTTTTTTGATGTTATTTTTTTCTTTTGGGATGTTTCCATTTATGTTTATAGTTGTAGTTATTTTTGTTTTGTTTATCGTTTGTTTTTATTTCTTGTCTTTGTGTTATTGATTCTTCATTTTTTTTTATTATTTGTATATATATTCTTGTCATTTTGGTTACTGTTGTTTCTTGGTACTTCATTGTTTTTGTGTTTTTTTCTTTTTTTTATATTTTTTTTGTTTTACATTTTTTTATTTTGCGGTTTTAGTAGGGGTTTTACTTTATTTTCTTTCTTTTAGTTTTGTGTTTTGTTTTTACTTTATCTGTTGTTTTATTCTTTTATTTTGTTTTTTTATTTCTTTCTTCTTATCTCTTTTTTTTTTTACATTTCCTTTTTTTTTTTTACCTTTTTATTACTTATTAATTTTTTTATTTTTTTATTTGTTTTTTTTTAGTTTATTGTTTTTTTTTATATCTTTAGTTGTTTTTTTTATTATTCATTTTTAGATTATTTATTTTTTGTTTGAGCGATATACGCAGTGCAGAGTAGTTAAGATTCAAAGGTTTGCTGATGAGGCAAATCCGGACAAGAAACACTACTGGCTTGATGTCCTCTCTTTCCTTTCTATGCACTTTCACAAACCAAAAAGATGGCCTATAATAGGACTTCACAAACGGATCGACATGACCATTTTATGACCAAAAAAAGGGTCACCACAGACTTGTGCTAAAATTACTGCAGAACCGCACCACTGAAGCTGGGATGCTGTGCTCCCCTTCAGAGAATAAGAATAACTCTCAGCCTCTCCAACACTATGTGCTATATTTTCGCCTCAGAATGTTTGCAAAACTTGTTAGAATGTTTGCTATGCACACAAATTGAGACAACCATGGGAATATAACGTTGTTTTTTTCACCCCACAAACATTATCCACTTCCATCTCTGGGTCATCTAGAATGTCTTCATAAGAAACAGGTACTCTCATTCGTTCCTTCACGGATTGTCGTTTCCCTCACCAGCCAATGCTGATCAACATTTTGTAACTCAGGCATCGTTGAGAAACCATCTGGAGTGGTCGCAGAACTCCTGTCAGGAGATGCTTTTATAGGTCGTCAGAATTTGCCTCTTTGTCGTTGTACCTTTTGAATGTTGTGAGGCTTGAATTGCTTCTGCATATGATAAGAAAAATAGACCAACTTACTCACAATTGGGAACAAAAAAAACTTCTGTAATGACCTAGTCTATATAATCTCATTGCAGAATAAGGAAAGCATGCAACCCAATAGATGCTAATCAGGCAATCATAAGATGAAAACGATGCTAGATCCAAAAGCTACGGAAGACCTCTGGCCTATAATATTATTAATGCTGCTAAAGATAGTGCTTGTTGTGCTTACTATAAGCATCACTCCTTAAATAGTTTCTGTGCTAGGAGCCAACAATCATGTTTGTCCTATGTCCGAACTGATAAAGGATAAAGGAAAAACAGAAAAGGAAAAAGAAAAATCTGCTACAGGAAAACCATGGTCAGATTGTCTTTGAGCAATATTTTCCATCAGATGCTCAAGAGAACTGTTAGGAAAAGAACAAAAGGTTCGTGAAGATAAAATCATTTTGTAAAAGATCAGTCTCCGTTGTGAAATAAAGCAGTACTAAAGGTAATTTAAGCCTTTCAGATTATACAACACCAGCAAACCCTAAGATAGCTACCAAGCCACTGAACGAGTCTCAACAAGAAACCACGGATCATCTAAGGTAATATCCAAGTTACCATTTTAATGGGAGGTAATTGGAGGCCTAAATTCATGTCTTGATATGCTTAACAATGTGAGTTACTGCAAATGTGTTTGCATCCACTTGAAAGAGGATAAAAATATTTTAAGTTGTTTGCATAATCGCTACATGACTTAAAAGAGGAAATCAACTACACACCTCAAATTCTCTTGCTCTTTTCATTATCTCTCTGTAAGCATTTGGTTCTCGTGCTTTAATGATACTCCACAGTACACCCCCACCTGTTCGCTGCCGTTTACCGTCAGCAGTCATCTGACCCCCGCAAGCCTGAATAGCATCTACCTGAAATACAGAAATGTGAGTGCCAAGGCAGGACAAGGTACCTAAAAATCCATGAGGTGTTTAATTTGGAAGTTCTGAGAGAAAGCAATGAGAAACTTCTGCAAAAAGATTTGGAGATTTTCTAAACAAGCTGCCATCAACACTACCAAAAAAATTTTATGCACAGCTAACTGAAGAAAATGTCCATCCAAACTGTACTAAAAGTATAAAATCCAAAACCAACATGCAAAAAAGCATAAAAAATCAATCCACCTTCCATCGACAAGATACCGTTTTCTTATCCTACTTCCAGGATCTCTCGATCCTGTGAACTCAGAAACTTCGACCCCTGAAAATCCTGTCTCCGGGAGCAGATACAAATCATTTTATTCTGGCTATACGTATACACATAGAACAGCTTTTTCCAATTAATTGCATCCCGATTTTTATTGACGAGACTCTATCGCCCCTTCAAAATGCATAGTCCAAAATACTTTCCCTCGCAACCTTATGCTTGTCCTTTCCAATTGTTCACTCATAAGCAACCAAAATTATCTACCACACCTAAAAATCCCTATGCTACTTCAGTGGAAACAGAACAAACGCAGCAGTAAGGCTACTAACCTCTTTGACGAGATCGCTCAACGCAGACACTCCAGACAACCGACGCAGTATACACATGTATGATTTCTTCTCCTTCAGTCTCCTACAGGTGTCGAGCACGAACCTGGAAAGAGCAGAAAGCAGAAATGAGGGCATTGCCATGAGTGATAGCTGCAAGAACAAATCTCAAGCACAAATTTCTTGTGATCATCTGCATTTATCAAATGGGCAAAAGAAGGAACATTATAATTTCCCTCCACTCCACTGTTTATCATCCATGTAATGGTAAGACCAAAGCACAACTCTGTCAATAACATGGTAAAAGGGTCACACAAACGCGCCCGCACACCACAGGCACGCGCAAAACATCAGAAGCGCTTCATACATTACGAATCAAATGGTCAAGCCAATTTTTTTTTTCCAAATTTTATCTCGCCTCCGGCAAGAATACGAATCTGAGCGACAAATGAACTCTTTCTAATCGAACGAGAAGCTGCAAGGTCCAAGGCAGAATCGGAATGTGACCTATTGATGTCCGTGAAATTAGAGCCAGCCCCGGAAGCAACCCTTTTCCTCTTTCTGTTCTTCTTCTTGTTTGCCTACGCCTGCGATTTTTACTCTGCTCTTCTTGCTTCGAAACCTCACATCTCCACCCACGACAGGTTGTGCCGGATCGTTCTTCGTATTCTCATGATCCACAAGTTCGCCCTCCTCTACGTCCACCATTTCGACGTCATCGTTGTCAAAGTTATCCTCTTCGTAGATGGCGTCCAGTACGCTCTCTCCCCCATCACCAAAAGGCGGACCTCGACAAGCTCTCTCTCTCTCTCGATCGAGCGAGCTTCACCGATGTTCGCACTAACAGGAAAGAGCGGCGGTTTCAGTGTACATCAGAGACGGTTCTAGTTTTATTCTCGCCATCTCTGTCGAGGGATTCTATAATCTCTCTCTAGGTTTTTAGAAAATCGGGTGTTTACGAACCTTCTCCTTTTAAAAGTTCTCTAAAACCCCAAAAGGAAAAATATAAGGATAAACCTTTATCGATCCTTTTTTTTTTTTTTGCCTTTTATCCATCCTTTAGATTTGTGAAATTTATTTACGAAAATGCCAACCCTTTTTCCAAAAATACCCATGCCTAAGACATGAATTCCTCAAATTTACCCAAACTCTAAAGCACCATAAATAAAAAAGAAGTATGATTGTCATCGATCACAATGCATTCTCGCTCGTCGTCGTTTACCGCAAGCGTTAGAGTTATCACATACTGCCATCTCACTACAAGGCCTTCTCTCTTTCTCTAGCCTAGGTCAAGTCGCACTATGGTCGACATGGCGAAGGCTCAAGTGATTAGGGTTTCTAGATCTTTCGGCTCTTTTATATGATCATTTCTTGGATTTTTTTTTTAACATTAGCTATAGAGGTGGATGGGGAAGATCAAACTTGAAGATGGCATCTATTCAAGTGGATCTTTCCCATTTATTCATAAGCAGGCACTGACATTCGTCCAAAATACTTTGTACATAGTGTTTGCGACATGAGTGAGTGAGTATAGTTAAGCGAGGCAAGCAAATAAGATTGACCTTCGATGAAAATTGGGCTTGCCTAGCACTATGGTGATGATACAAAGACGTACCCAACACTTATTCGAAAATTAGATGTAATAACCATATCGCAAAGGCCATAATTATAACTATCCTTTCATTTATTATATGCTTTGAGTATCGCAGTGCACTACGTGTACAAAATTATTCTCTCAAGATACAAATTATCTCAACTAATCATAACATAATTTTCAGATTTTAATATAAAAACGTCGAATTTTCATAAGATTTTTAAAATGATGAAATGTAAATATTCAGTCCCGTCGTATAATTTCGTACCGTATATTAGTGATCGAAGAGAAGTGCTAGCCTTGCGTTTTCTAATTTTGACCGGGAAAAAGTGAAATTTTTGCCCGAAACCGAGGGGGGCCATTATCCTATGCTCTCCACACCACTGTTGAATCCGTAGACTCGACTCAAGAAACATCGTCGCTGAATTCAACGGTCACGATTCGTCTCCATTGCGACCCGCAACTCAGCCTCTGTGATTTCCGTCGTCAGAAAAAGGCCGCCTTGGAATCCCGACGACGGTTGGTCAACCGTTTGGACTTTCACTCTCCCAGTCTCAGAGCCTGCTTCGCTGTCGAGACGACGCGTATAATACCATCGGAGTGGTTGAACTTCCCGGCTCCAACTACAGGGCGAAACTGAGAGCTCTTCGCATTCGTCGCTGGTCTCTTCTCGCCAGGATCGGGGTTCTCTTCTCGTCGGTCGTCTTCGTAGCTCCGTCTTCCTCAACCTAGCAGCCCCAGTCGGATATTCTGCAATTCTCGTGCCGATCGTTGGAAATGGCCGCGAACGGAGACGCGGCGGAGGATTACGTGCCGAAGCAGAAGAAAGCCTCTTCCGAGGATGACAAGAGGTGGCTTTTTGTACTGTTTTTGGTAGATTTTGTGGAGAGAGGACTCGGTTACCTTTGACTGTGCTTGAGCTGAACTCTATTTCGATTCTAGGAGGAAGAAGATGGTGCCTGGAGGCCTGATGAAAGCTGTGGTGAGACCTGGAGGGGGTGAATCTACGCCCTCTGATGGTGATCAGGTTAGTTCGTATATGAGCTGGAGTTAGATTGCATGTGTTCCTGTTGCATTTCCCTTTCCGGTCTGGCATTTGATTGCCTTAGCTGGTGTGGTGCGCATAGCTGAAACTGGATGAATTTTACTTTGACAATTGCGGTATGCGCAGTTGCTTTAAAATGGGAATTACCAAGTACAAATGGAACTCCCCAGCGAGTCGCTGTGTGGCTGATTCTGATTTTAGATTCCTGGGCATGCATTGTGGTCAGTTGAGGTTGGATGAAGCCTACATTTGATTTACATGATAAAATAAGGATTTGGACTTGATTTAGATTCGTGTATACCAAGCAGCATGCTTACATTCAAATAATCGTAGTGAATAGTATGTCCTCTTTTCGTGAGAACAAATTGTAAGGAGCACTTTCTATTTCTCTCGTTTGATGAAAAAAAGGTGAATATTTAACTGCTTTCCAAACTCGACTATGAGACAAAGATGACTATGTAAAAGGCACTGCTTCTTGAAAGTCAATTCGAACGCATTAATACGGTACCTGCAGCCACTAACCTATACTGTTATCATTAGTTGGTCGAAGGCCCTAATAATTTCTACTTAAGAAAGTATTAGTAGATGATCTACTTCAACAAGAAGAAGAAGAAAGTTCATAAAGGTTGCAATTGACTCTCTCTCCAAAGAAAATTTAGGAAAAAAATTATGTATGCCTAGTAGTTTGGAGAATGTAACCTCATGTTGTTTCTAGAGAAAATATCTCTGACAAAGTTATTTGAAACCATAAAAGTTCAAGTGGAGCAGACAGTAGTCAATAGGAATCATAGCTTTTGCAGCGGTTAAGATTACTGAAGGAATATGGTTGAGTTAAGAACTAAGGCATGTTGGCGCTATAATACTTGCGACAGATGATGCCATGTTGTGTTTGAGGCTTTTAGCATGGTTGCTTTCAGAACACACGCCAAAGGTTGTTGTGCTTTGGAATACTTTTCTCATTATATTATTATTGGGAGTCATTGTATGATGTTAGATGTTTTTCAGGTCATCTATCATTGCACTGTTAGAACACTGGAGGGAGTGGTTGTTCAATCTAGCAAATCAGAATTTGGAGGTTTGTTGATTCTATACTTCACTTGGACAATAGTGTGTGTGTGCTCCTATAGAATTAGGCAATATCTTGTACTTCCAAAAGATAGGTCCTTTGCATGTAGGTTGATTAGTTTCAATTGGCTGCTTGGATTTCAGTTAATGTCTCTGCAGCTTCTAAAAACATCTGACCATACCTACTTCCGTTGAGATCTTCAATGATAGCTCACATGATTGAAAGTAATAAGGGTTATCTTCTTGGCTTAGAATTTATATCAGCGACTCCTAGGTTGACTATTGACTCGCAGCTGCCTTTTGTACGTTTCATATGATGGGCATTTATATGGAAACTTATTTGCTTTCAGGGAAGGGTATCCCGGTAAGAGATGTTATGGGAAAAAGCAAGATGATATTGGGATTGCTAGAAGGAATCCCTACAATGTTGAAGGGTGAAGTGGCAATGGTACAATGCTTCCTTTTTCTATAAGGTTCTGTTGTCATCTTACATGAAGTTGAATTTTGCTGAATTTTGTCAACCCCCATCCCTTCCCCAAACATAAGGAGGCTAAAGATACGAGATACAGGAAATTGAAAATGAGACTATTAGTGTTGTCATCTCTAGAGGCTATAGATGAATCAGCTGCCAAAGTATCAGATACTTCTCTATTAGAAAGAAGCAATTGAGACAATTCTTCTCTTAGAATTTTCCTATGTTGATAATAGGTTGGAGATGGTTTGAAAGGAAAGTGTCTGTGCAGGTGGTGCTTTGAGATATTGCCATTACTGTTCAATTAAAATAATCACACCAGTTAATTTGATGCTATGATTTTTTTGGGCAGTTCAAAATTAAGCCACAGCTGCACTATGGTGAAGATGATTGTCCCATACAAGTATCTAGCAGCTTCCCAAAGGATGACGAACTTCATTTTGAGGTTGAAATGATAGATTTCTTCAAGGCCAAGGCAAGTAAATTTGCTTTGTGTTTGCTAGGATCTCAGATGTTGATTACTTATTTTACATATGGGCATGGTGACAAGAAGTAGCTTCAAAATATTTCTATGAAACAAATCTAATTGTTATGGCTTGCAGTTTTCTGTGGAAACTTCTATTTGGCTTTATTTTAAAGTGTTCTAAAATGATAGGTAACTTCACTATAGGGAGAGATGAGATGAAGGAAAAAGACAAACAAAGAAAGTTTCGCATTGGTTGTTGATTTCTCAGATTGTATAGATATTAGAGAAATATAACAAGAGAACCTTCATCTTGAATGCATTTTTCCACAGTGCAAATAATCTGTCATTTAGAGGAATTATTCTTTTTGTGATTGTATTCTTTCTGCTTGCCTCATGTTGATTCTGGACCTTCATCCTCCTTTCTTTACTATCTGTAACCGTATGCTGATGGATAGATAACTAAATATGTAAGTTAGTTGCGAGGGCATTTGCTCTTGTGAGCTTGCATGTTTGGGTCTGGGGTGGTTGCTTTAGTGAACATGTATATATATGTTCATCTTAGCGAAGTATAGCCTCTCTTAAGCTATTTCAATGGCATACTTAATCATTGATCATCAGAATTGTCTTGTTCTATTTTCAGGTCATAACTGATGACTTGGGGGTTGTGAAGAAGGTATGAAGAACCATGAGAATGTCCGTTTTGTTGTTCAAATAAGTGAAGTTTAGACCAAAAAACTATTCGGATGCTTTAATCTTGTAGAGTTGAATATGAAGATGAGCATTTAATTTACTGGCATACCGGGGAGGAATATAATTTACTGAGTAGTTTCTTTCTCTCTTTCATATGCATATAAAACTGAGGTTAAACAACAATGCTGATATCCAGCTATATTGTGGATAACAATAACTGTTTATTGCAACAAAAAGAAGAAGAAGAAGAGAGAACTGTTTTCTGCATTGGAAAAACAAAACTTCAATGGCTGCAGCTATACATTTGTATTTTGCTGTTCTCTCCTTGTTGCAGAAACATGTCTATTTGTTTCTCAGGAAGGGTATCCTACCGAGTGACCTCGTTTTATCGTTCAAATGCGTATAAGGTTAAACAGCAGATAGGCATATCAGTTTTTCAGGACCTTCTCCTATTTTCACTATCCTGGAAAAGTGGGACTCAAAACTCGACCGATGTGGTTTTGTTGCTAATACCATGCCATCTATTCAAGATGTGTACTTGGCTTAGTTGTCCATTAAAAGTTTATGGGCAAGACATTGCATCTTCATCTGCAAAGCAATGGCGCACTTAAAATGTTCGAGAATCTGGACATGTCTATAAAAGCATGATCCATGAGTGCATCACAGTATAAGCATCTCATTGAATATAGCTGGCTAGGATCAATACTGCTGTTATCAATTTCTTTACTATAGAAGTGTATGAGGGATGCTAAGTACAAAATGATGATCTTTCGTTGTCTTCACAGGTAATTAATGAAGGGAAAGGTTGGGAATCACCAAGAGAACCATATGAAGTAAAAGCTCGGTAATAATGTTACGTGAAGGATTTTTTAGTATGCTAAATTTCAGAATGATTGGGGTGGTATTTTGACGACGCATTTGAATCCAGGATATCTGCAAAAACTGGCGATGGAAAACTGGTCCTTTCACATGAGCAAAAAGAACCATACTTCTTCACTTTTGGAAAGTCTGAGGTTGGTTTATGCAATTAATGAACCTCTATACTTTGGCATGTTTTGGTTGCTTGCTGTTGTAATCTGTTCCTTACAGATTTGTATAAAAGATCTCTAACCTTAGCCATCATATACATTTCAAACAAGACTGGTTACCTCATGCATAGAACAAAGAAATCACTAATCATGCACATAATTTTCCACTCCTTTTAGGCTTCAAGGTATGTTTTTTTCTCAGGTCATCTCCGCATGCTTTGTATAGTCACTATTCTGTTTATTCATATGCAGGTACCAAAAGGCCTTGAGATGGGCATAGGAACAATGGCCAGGGGAGAGAAGGCAGTAATATATGTCACCTCTCAGTACCTGTCTGACTCTCCACTCTGCATCTAGAAGGTGGTACTGAAGAAGTTCATTTGAAGTAGAACTTGTCCACTTCATCCAGGTAAATTTTTCTCCTGTGTGAGTCATAGTTCATTCATGCTTGCATGCTGCTAAATGTATAAAGCGCTTGGACTGGTGATAAAAAGATTCTTAGTGGTGATTCTCTTCTAGTGTAACTAGTATATGTGCGTTGCACTGCGCGTATGTTGCCCTTAATGTAAAGGGAGTGTTTTTAAAATTAGTCAGCACTTCTGTACTTGGAAAATATCTGTCCACACAATCTGCATTTGTGCATTAAGTCTTCTGTAATCATCTAAGTTATGCTATCTATTTGCTCCTTTGGTGTCTTTAAGATTTCTTATCCTTTTTTTCCCTTAAAATCAGCATGGTTCACTCTTAGATTCAATCCTTGTGTCAAGCCTTAATACTTTCTTTGTCCCGGAACCTGTCTGCTGATATATTTTGCATCATCATTGTGTCATTTGCGGCATAACTTGGAAACTTCGAAACGTGTCTGATCTAAATGGATAGTTTAGTGGAGTAGTTTGGCCAAAAGTGTCATGATTATCGTGGTCAATTTATTGATGCAGCTGAATTTCACCATTCGTTATGAATCTAGAGCTATATGTAATTCTCTAGCTCATATTGACAGGTAAGGGACATGCTTGGAGATGGACGTCTAATAAAACGCCGGATTCGTGATGGAAGAGGTCTGTTTTAACAATGTTTCCTCCTCAAAGTTATAGACTGACAGAATTACTGCACTAAGAATTGTGATGGACATGTCCTAGAGAGATAATTGAAGTAGAAAGCTGTTCAGGTTTCATAAAGTTCTTTTGCTGCAAATACTAGTTCTATTTAGTTGTCTCTTTTGAGTTTTACTTTGTCTCTATTTTTTATGCCTTCTACTTACATCGTATGGCTTTACTAATCGTATCCTATATATGTCGCCCCAAACATTCTCTATCTAATTCAGCGTATACATTAGGTGAATTCCTATGGATTGCCCCCTCCATGACAGCCGACTGCAAGTCCATTACAAAGGGATGCTGCTTAATGAAGAGAAAACAGTTTTTTATGATACTAGAGTTGATAATGATGGTCAGCCTTTGGAGTTCAGCTCTGGAGAAGGCCTTGTGAGTTATTTGTTGTATCCAAAACATTGATTATTGGTTAAACAATCATAGGGCTTAAGTCTGGAATAACATCTCACTGTGTCACCATAATGTAGGCGGCAGGCTTTTTTATTCTAAAGATTGCAGTGATGTTAATCTTGATAGGTGCCTGAAGGATTTGAAATGTGTGTCCGCTTGATGCTGCCTGGAGAAGTTGCCCTGGTCACATGTCCCCCCGATTATGCCTATGATAAATTTCCAAGGTTCACTTTCTAACTTAAGTAAACCAATCTCAACTTGCTTTATGTCAGATATCTGACTGGTGCTATTAATAGGCAATCTCTTGACTCTATTCATCTCAGTATTCTCCTCTCTCTCTCTCTCTCTCTGACTGGTACTGTTAACTGCTATTTGTTTTTGCATCTGATTAGGCCAGCTAATGTTCCTCAAGGTGCTCATGTCATATGGGAAATTGAGCTTCTCGGTTTTGAAATGCCTAAGGTAATTTGCATATTATCTTTGGAATCATATAAGTCAATTCTAGATCTGTTGCTGTAAGATTTGGCAATCTATATTCCCTATAAAAAGATACCAGTAGCTTGGTTAAATTATTTTATCTGGGTGTGAAATGTTGGATTTCTAGATTTGTTAGAAACTATCAACAGATCGACTAAGAACTTGAAAAAGGTGCTAGCTGCTAGTTGTTCTAGGAACCTTCCTGTTGCAGAGAAGATTGAAGCTAAAAAGATGCGAGCAAATTGTTTATCTACCTGTAATGCAAGAATCTCATGATTGTAGGAATTTGCTGATGCTCTTCTAATTCCTTACACTTTATTGTGAGATGTTAATGCCATCTTGATTTAGCGTACCTTGGAAACAATGCAAATGCTTACTGTCGACAAACTTGGAAGCATCTAGGTTGTTTTTGTGGACATGACTTTTCAAAGGTATGTGCATGGGCAATAGGGGTTGATGTCCCCCCCTCATCGAAGGAAAGAGCTTATGTTAGAGTTTTTTTAGCATGAATGGAGTTCTGTTTCAGTTATTTCCATCTCATAATGATGTTGTCGAAAAAGTTGCTAAATGGGAACCCCTTTACCAGCCTCAAATCAATATAGGCATATAAACTTGTAGTCCTGTGGCCAGTGGTGGCCCCTCTTCTTGCTCTGAACAGTTGTACTTTTACTGTTCTTTTGACTTTATTTCAGGACTGGACAGGTTTGAACTTCAGAAGTATAATGGATGAAGCAGAGAAGATCAGAAGCACGGTATGGTATTTTCTTCTTGACATGTGCTGCCTAGGAAATCTTTTTTGCATAAGTTTCAAGGTGAAAGAAGCTAGATAGAGTTCAGCACGAATACATAAGAACTTTTTCTTTATATCCCCGTTGTGTCATCAAGACTTTGTGCATTCTCTTGGGTAAACATTTAAGTTTTCAAGCTTGTACTGGGCAGGAAGAATACATCACTACCGACATGATTAATCATAAGCTGATCTGCTATTACTTTCTGCAGTGAAAAGATACAATGATGCAAATGCATTTATATGATGATGTAAATCTGCAAAGATATATGCATTCACTGTGTACATGGAAAGTCCTGTATGTATATGCACATATAAGTTAGCATGCTTTGATAGGTGCATGCATTCATATCGGGACGATGCCCATCCGGAATGGATGGGTAAGGTCCCTAACAGTCTGGAAGTTGGAATCAGTTGCCGTCCATGTACTTATGCATTTTCTTACAGAATTTTCTAGAGTTTCCTATGGTAGATCTGCTGTATACTTTAGAGTGCATATGTTTTTTTTTTTTTTTGGTCGAATAGAGTGCATATGTTACTAACCCACTATTTCTACTATTTGACATATACAAATAAAAATATCCTAAATAATGTTTAGAGGGGTTTTTGAATCCTTATGCTTAATTGTCTACCAGTAGTCTTGGGCAAATATTCTGATGCGTGCTCATAGAATTTAAAATCTATAGGAATTTAATTAAACAGGCAGTTGAAATTTGGAAAGTGTGCAACACAGGTCCCACAATGGCTCACGGTTTGGGAATAGTTTGGTCACCTTAGCAGCCGTAGCTTTGAGATTGTTATTTCATTCAAAACATTTTGTGCCGTAAGGATTTATTTTAACTGGTATGAAACTTCTTTTAGTAAAATTGTACCCCAAGTCCTAAACCTTATGTATAAAATGCAATGTAGTAAACTTTTATCTGGAAGTGGAGACCATGTAGGCAATTTTCAAGTGATATGTTGACATTTTAGGTGTTTATCGAGAGAACCTGATTGGACTTTTTTAAAAAGATTTAGGACTTAATTGGTCCAATTAAAAGGTTTAGGACTTGATTGCATTCCGTACACAAAGTTTACGACTTCTGGTGCACTTTCCTCAACCCTTTTTTTTTTGGTCGGATTTGTTTTTTTCATATCTCATCGAAAATTACCCCACATGCGTTGGAGTCAGCTCTTTTGTCCAAGAGAGCATGTGAACGAGTACATACTGCTCTTTAACATGTAGAGTGTGGCTGCTTTCTTTCATGCTATTCCTTATTACATGTTTTCTCTTCAATGAGGACTTAAGGGAGTATGTGGGCAAGTACATACTGTCCTTTAACATAAATAGGGTGGCTGCTTTCCTTCATGCTATTCCTTAGTGCATGTTTTTCTTCAATGAGGACTTAGGTTTAAACTTCTCCATTCTGATATGTTCCTTCGACTCTTGTTGGTTAAACTTTTTCAGGGGAACAGGCTCTTTAAAGAAGGAAAATTTGAGCTTGCTAAGGCCAAGTATGAGAAGGTGCCTGGCCATTACCCTCAACTTTAACAGGAAAGCAAAACTTGCAAGTCCTTGGGATATTTCCTGTTGTCTCCTTCATTTGGAAGAAAATGAATGCTGTAAAATGTATGTAGGAAACCGCATGCTGATTAACGTATTACTGTAGCGATATCAGAAGTTTCTCCCAGACTGATGACCCCATGATTCAGTGGCTTGTTTTGTGTAATTAGAAATCAAGTTGCCCTGAAACATGGGAATTCTTTCCTTGCAAATTTTTACTGTCCTATGTGCAATGCGTAGACGTGTAGTATTTGGAAGCCTTCTAATCATCAGATTTTGGTGTGGGTTTAATAAATTGTGATACTATCAGTATTAAGAAATTTAAGGAGATTAGAATGCTGGAAATCTGTAACATAGGTAGGAGTGAGATAGATTTTTCAAATGGAATACCAATCACTGTTCACTGTATTTGAGCCATACTATGTTGCAGGTGCTTCGTGAATTTAATCATGTCAACCCCCAAGATGATGAGGAAGGGAAAGAATTTCTGAACACACGGGTGAGTATCAGAGATAGTTTCCTGTCCAACAATGGTAGCATTTTAAAGGAACTTTCTCAGTTTGCATTCCATTGACATCCTCTCCCTCTCTCTGGTGATAGATCTCTCTATGACACATTTTTTACCCCCCGTTCTTGAATGAGATGTTATAATCAAGCTAAGAAAACTCCTGACTAACCTTTTGTTTCTTACTTGTATGCAGAATCTCCTAAATCTCAATGTTGCTGCTTGTTATCTGAAAATGGGTGAGTCCAGAAAGTCTATCGAGGCATGCAACAAGGTGACCATTAATTCATGGGTCTTGTACACTTAAAATATTTCTGTCATAGAAATGAAGATATGTTTTTCTATTTTCTATTTGAGCATATCCTAGCATAATTGGGATCGTCAAAACTTTATTTCCCAGAATTAAATCCTTTTGCTTAGCTGTTTTGCATGCTAACTGTGTTTGAATCTTACCTGGTAAATCCTGTTTTCTGCTTCTGGTTTTTTCTAGTACCTGTATTGACAAAAGAATTTTTAACTGTGTTGTTTGTTGTACGATGTTTTCATTCTTTTTACAAGTTAAAGCGTAGCTGCTGTATATTCTGGCGATCCATAATCGTCGATGAAGATTCGTAGAAAATAAATATGCTAATAAAGTTTACAGATCAATTAAGAGAAAGAAACTTATAAGGCCATAGTTGCCCGTGGTTCCAATGTCTCCATTTTTCGTTTTAAGATTATGAAATAGGCGTAACTGAGTCCTTGTTTTAAAAATATTTGGCAGATTAAACCTTTAAGATCATAATGCATAAGCAAACATATGAATATAACTATTGGATAAATACATCATTAAAAAGGCAGCTTACTCGATTCCGTGCTCCAGTTGGCTTGTTTATGCACTCTCTGGAGTCCTCACCTTGTCTCGATGGTTTCGGAGATCATTGAGGTCAAGTGCATTGGGATTGAAACTAAATCAGGATCTTGGAAGCTGGGAATGGATTGATGTCAGATACAGAGCAGCTAATAGTATGATTTTTGGCTTACGTTTTTGCTGAGATTGCATCCCGAAATCTCTGGATATGTGCCGGCCCTTTAAGGAAGTACGTTTACATGCCTGGTTTAGTTCCTTGAGTTTTGTTGCTGAGGAAATGCTGTTGTCCAAACTTTGCAAACGTTACCATGGAATTGTAGGTGAAGGACTATAGAGAGGGTAAAGCTTATTGAAGATGTAGAACGGGATACGCCGCTGCTGCTTGCTGGGGCGGATTATAGTTCCTTGCTCAAGTTTCAATCTAGCCTGATTGATTATTATCTTCATTGCATTATGTTGTCTCTTAATTCTGACAGTCCACCAAGGTTATTTAGCTGTCCACCGAGGTTATTTAGCTGTCTCCTGGTCTGGCAAGTGAAATTGATACTGCAAAAAATCTATGCTTCCTGTGTTTATGTGGCCGAGCCAAATCTACTCATTGAAGTTGCGGTAAAGTGGTTTATGAGGGCATGTTTTGCGTTTCACATCGTGGATGAATAACCTGCTTAATCAGATTGATTAGTGAGAAAATTTTTGGCAATTGCTTGGCGGAAGTCTCACTGCTCAGTCAGCACTTCCTGTGGACTTGTGTTTCAGATAACTTGTTACGGTTGATTTGTTTGATATCAAGAGCTTAGTACTTGCTCCCCGCAGGTCTTGGATGCAAACCCTGTACATGTCAAGGCTTTGTACCGCCGGGGAATGGCTTATATGTCAGCTGGAGATTTCGAGGAAGCTAGAGCTGATTTTAAAGCGGTAAGCAATTGCTTCAATCTGCAGGTTTGGGTGTATTTGTTTATGTGTATGGCTGACAAATTCTTTTGGATGTGGCCAGATGACAACTATCGACAAGTCATCTGAACCCGACGCAACTGCAGCTCTTCTGAAGCTGAAACAAAAGGAGCAGGTCAGTCTGAGTAGCTCTTGGTTCTTGTATCTTTTGCGAAGGAAAATGCTTTTCGGAGGTGATGAATGAACCCTGCACCATAACAAGCAGGAACTGGAGAGGAAGGCCCGGAAACAATTCAAAGGGCTCTTTGATAAGAAGCCAGGAGAGATTGCTGATGCCAGAACTGAAGGTACAGAAGAACACGAGGGTGTTGTCGAAACTCAGACAAGTGATGGCGAAGTCGAACCGGGTGCAGACGAGGCACGGGAGATGCACGAATCTGAAGATGCATCTCCCAGAACGAGCAGGTTTTCCCGCTTCTGGCCCACTGGTAGAAGGTTATTTACTGCTCTCGGCTTAGAAAGATGCTCCATACTGTAAGTTCCATCAGAACCCTATAGTGTGTCCCTCCCCTCCCCCCATTGAATGGGGGGACGAGTTTCAGTTCTAAATCAGCCTCGAGGGAATTTCTCGCGTCAGGCTTAGTCTCGGAGTGACATTGCTCATAATCATGCTACTGCATGCTCCTTGAATTGTTGCTCTAAACCGTGAGAGATGAAAATGAGCGGATTTTTTTATTTTAGTTATTTGTTTGTTTGGAAAATGCAAGTTTCAGCTTCCTCACATCCTTATAATTCCTTAGCCAATGGGACAAAAAGTCCATGCTGTTTCCACTCCTCTTTCGTTTAGACACTGCTTGTGTTTTGACTATACTATTCCTACCACTTCTGTTGCGATTCTACAAAAGTGGTCCATATTTTTGTTTGGTCAACTTCTTTTAATTTGTTTCTTCTTCTTCTTTTTCTTATGGTTCTCACTTTCCCTCTTCTTCTTTCTTTCCCTTTGAAGTCTCAGTTCTCACCTCGTGCAAATCGTCTCTATGCCATTTGGATCTTTCCATGCCATTGCTTGCAGGACCACTTTTGTAGAGTTGAACTAGAAGTGGATCTCACAAGAGACAATATGGCCAAAACTCAAAAAAAGCGTCCAAAGGAGGAGTGAAAAAAGATGCCACCCAATAATACCTTCTAACATAAGTACTTTTCAACACTTAAGTTTCATAATAATTCATGCACCAAAAAAGGTTAAGCGTGTGGTTGCCAAAATAACCTATTACCTAAAAAGTTTTAAATATATTGCGCTTTTATCAATTTAGTCTTAAAACTTTTTCATTTTATCGGTTGAATCCTAAACACTTTCACGTTTTGTTAATTAAATTTATCCGGCCAATTTTAGTCAACATCGATGGCATGGCCATTAACAAATTTTAATAATATTGTAATATTTTTCATTAATATTAAATTATAATTAAAGATAAATTCATCAATGTTAACCATATGATTAATATTCACGTCAATGATTTTCAATAAAAAATTTAACCGGGCTTAAAAAAATTTAATTTAAAACTTTTTGGGCAATTTTCCACGTGAACAGTGTAAAGTCATTCAACTTTTAAATAAGCTATCCTTCTAGATTTGATTTTCATATGAGTTGATTACGTAAAAGTAAAACCATTGCTTTTGGTTGAGCATTGTTTGGGTTAATTATTGACATTGTTTAAATGCCACCGCATTGATTGGATGAAAGAAGAAAACTAGAACTACAAAGGGTGATGAATTATTACTCAAGGATTTCAAAACAAATTCAGAATAGAAACGAGTTCACAATCACAATCATAGCCACAATTATTATTAGCCTAAACCTATCTATGGCCCAAACTAGCATTAGAAGCCCGAATGACTGACTGATAAATTACTTGAAGTTAAACCTCGAACCTAAAGATAACATGAAACTGTAGCTGAAAACAGCAAATTACTAGCAAAATTACAATAAAAGCACAAAGCCAAACTCAAAACACAGTTGAACTCAAACTCGACCCAAAGTTTTGGTGCCAAGTTGAAGTTCAATTTATCGGGATTTCACATACTGCAAGTTCGCTTAGTACTTGGACCCAATGGGAAGTAATCTCATACTCCAGTAGGCAAGACGTCGCTAAAAGACCTCTTTCATCTTGGTTTATCTCACAGTCGCAAAGAACGCCTCAGTCTGATACACAATATACAATGATAAGCCAACGAAAACTAAGATTGACAGTGTAGCGTGGGAGACGCAGTACCGAAATTTCTCATCCTCAAGCAGTGTTTTACGAAAGAAAAAGGCAAGAATCTTTGCAAGCGTGAGTTGATATGCGAGACATGACTCCGACACATGCATCTAACGGGTCATAATACGGAAGCCATTATATGCAGAAAGCTGTCAGTATTAGTGTCTGCTAAGTCAACATGAATGCAACATGATTCACACTAACGTTACATCATGTCCTGTTAATGACAAGCATGTTCTTTTGCTCCTCTCCGAGGAAATAGTCAGCCTTCAATGCTGAGATTGGAAGGTGAGGGGTACTTCGCTATTTCGTCACAACGAAAGTGGCACGGAGATTGGATATCATGACTGGACATTCTCCTTTCTCATCGTACTCAGCAAACTCACCTCCTGATAAGTCGATATTCTCAAATAACGTCCCCCCCAACTGCACGAAAGAAAATTTAAAAAGCGAAAATATGAGTTGACCATTGATGGAAGCATTTTTTTCTCCTCATCTAAACATGTTTGGAATGCAATTTGAAGAAATGATCAAATAAGCAAATGATCTTTACTCATTACTGAGTCTAAGACGACAGATCACAACAGATGGCGAACGATATGATGATTAAATGTGTATGATTGTTGATGTGCCTAAGAG
>JAGVVM010005997.1:0-41157 GCA_019149425.1 Psidium friedrichsthalianum
TTCGACTTCGAGACTGAAACGCTATTCCCATAGCGAAATTCATTTCCTTGGTGGGGGCACATGTCTTTCGAGCTTTATTTATTTTTATTTTTATTTTGGTTCTTCAAGTGGCCCGGGAGCGGACGAGGGCCGAGGTGACCAACCATGGCAACGATCCTTCGTATATGTGACCATAGAAGCGGCTCCGTGTCATGAAATTAAAGTCGTGACGAGAGTCCTGAACAGCTAGGTCCTTCTTTAACACAGGGTTCTCATATTGGCAAACGCCCATGTTTTCGACATTAACTTACGGTTATTATGTTTTATTATGTTTCTAGAATTGAGTATCTAATGAAATTCAAACAAATTTTTTATCGGTACTCCATTACTTCTAGGGCTTTGCTAGTGTAACAGATTTTATGTGAGTGTGATAATAACAGTATATTGTAGGTCACAAATCTTGAAAGAGTGGACCCCATAAAAATTATTTATTATTCTTTTTTATGGCTCAAAATAAATTGTTACGGCCACATAAATACCGTTATATAATCAATTCATACTTTCTATGTTGTCTAAACATATGCAAGTGAGAAACTACACGCGTAGAGTAAAGGGGGAAAAAAAGAACTATCATTCGCGGGGGAGTAAATATATTTATTCATGTAAATTCACAAACTAAAAAGCGCAAAATTAATTTTTAGGCACGAATCTTCAATTAAGCATTAGAATTTAAAATAAAGGAGAATTCCAAAACAAATTTTCATCTTTTGGAAGCAGTAGTTAGTGTTTAAGTTTTTTTTTTCATCAGTCGGAAACGCTATTTTGTTTAGTCATTTTTTCCTGAAAAACACCCCTGTTGCAATTCAAAATTTCTTATCCACTCAAGAAAGTAACCGAAAACCATCCCTTAGGCTAGCTTGGCTGCAGCCGCCGCCACTGATCACAATCACTACCTTCCATTGCTCACCGGAGATGGCCGCTGCGATGATCAATAGCATGCCACCCTCGCTGTTCATTTTGAAATTGAAGGGGTAAATGTGCTAGAAATTCAATTTTCTGGTATCGTAACCTTCATGCATGGGAGTGTTCCACACATGAAATCGGCTTCACTTAGGCATCGAGGGTTGGAGGTCCCGTACACTACATAGGGAAAAAAGCTGAGAAATTTCTTCTGAAAGTAAGAACAAGGTAGAATTTAACATATAAGATGTTGAAAAAGACATATAAGCAGATGGGTATGTGGCACGCTCCATGGACACTTTGGAGGGTTTCTTAAAATCTTTAAGGAGCTTACTGGAGGAGTTCAGCGATGCGACGGCTGCTTCGAGCACCAACGCTCCCTGAAGTCAATCGTTTCCGTTCTGTATACATGGTTGTGGTTGAACTGGTGAGCAACAAGGGCGATCGCTTCTTTAATGAAACAGTACAAGGCTATGAAAGCGAGGTTCGTCAAATATTACGAGGACCTTTTGCTTGTTGTTTCTACCATCCGTACTACAGAGATTAAATTAGAGGGGCCCGAAGCTGTCATTGTTCCGTACTTTGGGAAAAGTTGGCACTGGGTGAGGAGGCCAAATGGCGGAGACATTGGTGACGATGAAGAATTAGCTCCGAAATACATACGATGCATCGTCCTGTTGATTCGACACGATGAATTGCGCCCTACGGACAAAGATGGCGACCTCATTGAATAGTGCCTCCATAATTTTATGGCTCTGGTTGTTAAGAAGAAGAATGCTCGGCAACCTTCGCTGGCTCTTCGTTTTGATCTACCTACTCGTTGGATACGTAATTCGCAACAAGTTACCCTAAATACATTGAAAGCGTCGTCGAAGATGACGTTGACGGAATAGGAGAGCTGCCGATTTTCTAATGCTTTCCGCCATGGTCTGTGACATGTGACCCCATGGGCATCTATGGACCTCGAAGTCCACATCCGACACTAGACAACAAATCCGGAAAACAATAGTTCATGTTTGCCTATGAAAAATTAGAAATGATGCGGTAAGGCGTGATTGGTTTTTGCAAAAGCTGACTCGAGTCGAAGTTTTTCAATGAATACAACAAAACAATGACTGTTTTATCATCCAAATCATGGTGAGGGACAGAGAGCCGAAGACACCAACTCTACTAGACAAGCTCTTAGGTGTAATTTGTGATTAATCATCATTAACGCATTTGTACGTGTAATTATTATTTTTTTCAATATGTTTGAAAATTTACTTGCACGTATTTCATTTCGGTTGGATGAGTATTTTCTATTAAACACCTCAATTAATATATTGGTAATATTAAGAAAATTGTTTAAGTATTTTTTTTGGTAATTCTTTAATTAAAAAAGAATGTTATATGATTTTTTTTTTTTTAGTTTTACACTATATGTCCTCCAAATATGCTACAAATATCATGTTATCATTTTTTTCATTCATCTAGTAGGACCAAACTAACAAATATAGTTTTACACTACATCCGCGCATGGTTTGTGACATGCGACCCCATCGGCATCTATGGAACCTCAAAGTCCACATCTGATACCAGATAACAAATCCAAGAAACAATAGGTCATGTTTGCCTATAAAAAATTTAGGAATGAATGTGGTAAGGCGTGATTGGTTTTTGCAAAAGCTGACTCGAGTCGAACTTGTTCAATGTAAACAACAGGACAACGACTGTTGTATCATCCAAATCATGGTGAGGGACACAGAGCCGAACATACCAACTCTACTAGACATTCTCTTAGGTGTAATTTGTGATTAATCGTCATTAAGGCATTTGTACGCGTAATGATTATTTTTTCAATATGTGCGAAAAATTACTTGCATGTCATTCATTTTCGGTTGGATGAGTATTTTCTATTAAATACCTCAATTAATATATTTGCAATATTAGGAAAATTACTTTAAGTTTTTTTAATTTGTAATTCTTTAATTAAAAAAGAATGTTATATGAATCTTTTTTAGTTTTACACTATATGTCCTCCAAATATGCTACAAATATCATGTATCATTTTTTCATTGCTCAAGTAGGACGAAACTGACAAAAAAATCATCAAATATATTAATTTATTGAATTCTAGGGTTATTTCATTGAATAAAATTTAATTGGATGACTTTAGGGAGAGAAACTAAAATCCCAAGGGTCTTATTAGTACTCTCTCAAAAGACACGGCATGTCCAATTCGTCATAATATTCCTAAAACTGACAAGACCATTCGGATCCCTCTCTACCAAAATATCAAAATTGGGTGCATCTTTTTGTTCACCATCCCACAAAATGAAAGCATGAATATCCATGTATATACTTTCTCCCTTTTCGGTAAGTACTTTAGAGACAAAAATCCCGGTTTACCCATAAAAATTTAAATTTAATTGGACGCTTCGGAACTTTGAGGAGACAAACTAAAATCTCAATCCTTGACACCAATCTTATTAGTACTCTCCCAAATACTCTTTCAAAAGACACGGCATACCAAGTCCTCATAATTCCTAAAAATGAGCCCCATTCGGATCCCTCTTTACCAAATATCAAAATTGGGTCCATCTTTTTGTTCACCATTCCATAAAATAAAAGCATCAATATCCATGTAAGTACTTTCTCCCTTAGGTAAGGACTTCAGAGAAACAAATATCCTGGTTTACCCATAACAATTTAAAATTTAATTAGATATTCAAAATTTTGGGGAGAGAAACTAAAATCCAAGTCCTTGACACCAATCTTATTACTACACTCCCAAAAGACACGGATATCCAAGTCCTCCTAATATTCCTAAAACTGACGAGGCCCATTTGAATCCCTTTCTATCAAAATATGAAAATCGGGTCCATCTTTTTGTTCAACATTCTATAAAATAAAAAGCATCAATATCCATGTAAATACTTTTCCTTTTAGGTAAGGACTTTAGAGACAAAAATCTCTATTTACCATAAAAATTTTAAATTTATTTGGATGCTTAACTTTGGGAAAAGAAACTAAAATCTCAGTCCTTGACACCGGTCTTATTAGTACTCTCCCCAAAGGCATGGCATATCCAAGCCCTCATAAGTCCTAAAACTAAGGCCCATTCGGATCCCTCTCTATCAAAATACCAAAATTGGGTCCATCTTTTGTTCACCATTCCATAAAATAAAAGCATGAATATCCATTTAAATACTTTCTCCCTCAGGTAAGGACTTTAGAAAAATAAAAATCCCGGTTTACCCATAAAAATTTAAAATTTAATTGGACGCTTCGCAACTTTGGGAGAGAAACTAAAATTTCAATCCTTTTTATTAGTACTCTCCCAAAAGACAAGGCATATCCAAGTTTTCATAATATTCCTAAAACTGATGAGGCCCATTCGGATCCCTCTCTACCAAAATATCAAAATTGGGTCCATCTTTTTGTTCACCAATCCATAAAATAAAAACAGGAATATTCATGTGCATACTTTCTCTCTTTTAGAAAAGGACTTTAGAGAGAAAAATTGCGGTTTATCCAAAAAAAATTAAATTTAAATTGGATGCTTTAGAACTTTGGGAGAGAAACTAAAATCCTAGTCCTTGACACCGGTCTTATTAGTACTCTCCCAAAGTACTTTTTCAAAAGACACGGTATATCCAAGTCCTCATAATTCCTAAAACAGAGGCCCATTCAGATCCCTCTCTACCAAATACCAAAATTGGGTTCATCGTTTTGTTCACCGTTCCATAAAATAAAAAGCATGAATATCCATGTAAATACTTTCTCCCTTAAGTAAGGACTTTAGATGAAAAAAAATCCCGGCTTACCCATAAAAATTTAAAATTTAATTGGATGCTTCTGAACTTTGGGGAGAGAAACTAAAATTCCAGTCCATGACACCATTCTTATTAGTACACTCTAAAAAAAGACATGGCATATCCAAGTTCTCGTAATATTCCTAAAACTGACGAGGCCCATTTAGATCCCTCTCTACCAAAATATCAAAATTGATCCATCCTTTTATTCACCATTCTATAAAATAAAAGTATGAATATCCATTTAAATACTTTCTCCCTTTTAGGAAAGGACTTTAGAGAAAATTTTTCGATTTACCCATAAAATTTAAATTCAACTGGATGTTTCAGAACTTTGGAGAGAGAAACTAAAATCACAGTCCTTGACACCGGTGTTATTAGTATTCTCCCAAAGTACTCTCCCAAAAGACAAGGCATATTCAAGTCCTCATAATTCTTAAAACTAAGGCCCATTCAGATCCCTCTCTACCAAAATATCAAAATTGGGTGAATTTTTTGTTCATCATTCCATAAAATAAAAGCATGAATATCCATGTAAAAAAATCTTCCCTTAGGTAAGGACTTTAGAGAAACAAAAATCCTGGTTTACCCATAAAAATTTAAAATTTAATTAGATGCTTCAGAACTTTGGAGAGAGAAACTAAAATCTCAGTCCTTGACACCGATCTTGTTAGTACTCTCCCAAAAGAGATGGTATATCCAAGTACTCATAATATTCCTAAAAGTAACGAGACCCATTTGGATATCTCTCTACCAAAATACCAAAATTGGGTCCATCTTTTTGTTCACCATTCTATAAAAAAAAGCATGAATATCCATGTAAATACTTTCTGCCTTTTAAGTAAGGACTTGAGAGAGAAAAATCCCAGTTTACCCATAAAAATTTAAAATCTAATTGGATGCTACAAAAGTTTGGGAAGAGAAGCTAAAATCCCAGTCTTTGACATTGGTCTTATTAGAACTCTCCCGAAAGACCTTGATGCCAGTCTTACTAGTACTCTCTCAAAAGATACAGCATACCCAAGTCCTTATAATATTCCCAAAACTGGGGCCCATTTGGATCTCTCTACCAAAATACTAAAATTGAGTCCACATTTTTGTTCACCATTCCATAAAATAAAAGCATGAATATCCAAGTTACTTTCTCCTTTTTAGGGAAGAACTTTAGAGACAAAAATCTCATTTACCCATAAAAATTTAAAATTTAATTGGATGCTTTGGAACTTTGGGGAGAGAAAAAAAATCCCGGTCCTTGACACCTGTCTTATTAGTACTCTCCCAAAAGACCTTGACACTAGTTTTATTAGTACTCTCCCAAAGACATGGCATATCCAAGTCCTCATAATATTCCTAAAACCGGGGCCCATCTGAATCCCTCTCTATCAAAATACCAAAATTGAGCTAATCATTTTGTTCACCATTCCATAAAATAAAAGCATGAATAGCCATGTAATTACTTTCTCCCTTGTAGATAAGGACTCTAGAGAAACAAAAATCATGATTTACCCATAAAAATTAATTTGAATAAAATTTAATCGGATGATTTTGGGGAGAAAAACTAAAATCTTAGTCCTTGACGGTGGTCTTATTAGTACCCTCCCAAAAGACACGGCAAATCCAAGTGCTCATAATTCCTAAAACTGAGGCCTATTCGGATTGCTCTTTACCAAATATCAAAATTGGGTCCATCTATTTGTTCACCATTCCATAAAATAAAAGCATGAATATCCATGTATATACTTACTCCCTTTTAGGTAAGGACTTTAGAAAAACTAAAATCCCAATTTACCCTCTAAAAATTTAATTGGTTTACCCATAAAAATTAAATTGGATGTTTCGAAACTTTGAGAAGCGAAATTAAAATTCCAGTCCTTGACATGCCGGTCTTATTAGTACTATCCCAAAAGACACGGTATATCCAAGTCTTCATAATATTCCTAAAACTAACGTGGCTCATTTGGATCCCTCTTTACCAAAATACCAAAATTGGGTCCATGTCTATACCCCAACCCATACAAACGCACAAATACCTTATCGTACTTCAATCAATCGATTTAGTCGAAATAAAATTTTGCGATGCCCAGGACAATTTAAAACTAATAACACTTTGAGCATACGTCAGCGGAAACGAGACTTGGCAACACACAGCATGCATTAATAGGGATAGCGAAGAAAGAGAGAGGTAATATTAAGTCCTCATAATATTTCATAAAACGTCGCTCAAGGTTTACAAAAGGATGGCTTTGCAAATCCAAAAAAATCCATCTTTTTGTTTATCATTCCATAAAATAAAAGCATAAATATCCATGTAAACATTTTCTCCTTTTAGGTAAGGACTTTAGAGACAAAAATCCCAGTTTACCCATAAAAGTTTAAAATTTAATTGGATGTTCGAAAATTTGGGAAGAGAAACTGAAATCCCTGTCTTTAACACTGGTCTTGTAGCTCTTGTTAGTACTCTCCCAAAGTACTCTGCCAAAAGACACGGCATATCCAAGTCTTTATAATTTCAAAACTGAGGCCCATTCAGATCCCTCTCTTCCAAAATACCAAAATTAGATCCATCTTTTTGTTCACCATTCCATAAAATAAAAGTATGAATATCCATGTAAATACTTTCTCCCTTGGTAAGGACTTTAAAGAAACAAAAATTCCTGTTCACCCATAAAAATTTAAAATTTAATTGGATGTTTTGGAACTTTGGAGAGAGGAACTAAAATCTCAGTCCTTGACACCGGTCTTATTAGTACGCTACCAAAGACACAACATATCTAAGTCCTCAGAATATTCCTAAAATCGACAAGGCCCATTCGGATCCCTCTCTATCAAAATACCAAAATTGGTTCCATCTTTTTGTTCACCATTCCATAAACTAAAAGCATGAATATCCATGTAAATACTTTCTCCCTTTTAGGAAAGGAATTTAGAGATTAAAAAAAGAAATCTTGATTTACCCATAAAAATTTAAAATTTATTTGGATGCTTCGGAATTTTGGGGAGAGAAACTAAAATCCCAGTCCTTGACACCGGTATATCCAAATCCTCATAATTCCTAAAATTGAGGCCCATTCGGATCTCTCTACCAAAATACCAAAATTGAATCCATCTTTGTCTTTACTATTCCATAAAATAAAAGCATGAATATCCGTGTAAATACTTTCTCCCTTAGGTAAGGACTTTAGAGAAACAAAATTCCAGTTCACCCACAAAAAATTAAAATTTAACTAGATGCTTCGGAACTTCGAGGAGAGAGACTAAAATCTCAGTCCTTGACACCAGTCTTATTAGTACACTACCAAAAGACACAGCACATCCAAGTCCTCATAATATTCCTAAAACTGACGAGGCCCATTTGGATCCTTCTCTACCAAAATACCAAAATAATAAAATTGGATCATCTTTTTATTCACCATTCCGTAAAATAAAGGCATGAATATCCATGTAAATACTTCTCTCTTTTAGGTAAGGACTTTAGAGATAAAAATCCCGATTTACACATAAAAATTTAAAATTTAATTGGATGCTTCAGAACTTTGGGGAGAGAAACTAAAATCCTAGTCCTTGACACTGGTCTTATTAGTACTCTCACAAAGTACTCTCCTAAAAGACACAGCGTATCTAAGTTCTCATAATTCCTTAAACTGAGACCCATTCTAATCCCTCTCTACCAAAATACCAAAATTGGATCCATGTTTTTGTTCACCATTCTATAAAATAAAAGCATGAATATTCATGTAAATACTATCTCCCTTAGATAAGGATTTTAGAGAAACAAAAATTCCCATTTACCCATAAAAATTAAAAATTTATCGGATACTTCAGAATTTTGGGGAGAGAAACTAAAATCCTGGTCTTTGACACTGGTCTTATTAGTACTCTCCTAAAAGACATGACATATCCAAGTTCTCATAATATTCCTAAAACTAACGAGGCTCATTCGGATCCCTCTCTACCAAAATATCAAAATTGGATCCATCTTTTGTTCACCATTTAATAAAATAAAAGCATGAATGTCCATGTAAATACTTTCTCTCTTTCTGGTAAGGACATTAAATACAAAAGTCTCAATTTACCCATAAAAATTTAAAATTTAGTTGGATACTTCGAAACTTTGAGGAGAGAAACTAAAATCTCAAAAAGGAAAAAGTGAGAGATCTGAGACTTCATTTTATTTTATGATTCTAAAAAATGATTCTTTTTTCCGAAATCAACTTTTTTTTTTGTTCTTATTTTTGCTTCAAAACTATTCTCGAGAATAAAATCAAAAGCAGAATCATTTACTTACCAAACATGATTCTCATCTTTTTTTTTTATTTGATGAATCAAAATCAGATAAGCGAAATGGTTGCCATACAGGTTCTAAAGGTCCCTTGAAGGTTCACTTTTATTTGAAAGATTTAGGGTATGGTCGACTACTATTCATCACATACATCTAATTCCTATCAGAAGCTGATCTTCCATTACGTGGACTTTATTTTGAAGAATAAATGTTTACAAGTATCAAATATCATTACTGCACCTTTCTTGTGTGGGCCCACTAAATTCGCACTAAAATTTCACCTATTAACGAAGAGAAAGGTGACGAAAAGACGATTAACGGCTAAGAATTTGCATGAAAAGGGGGATTTGCAGGTGATCAGGAAGAATATTTATATAGAGAGCTTTTCCAGGACACATTGCTATAGAAAATAGAAATGCGATGGATGATCGTGGAAACAGAAGCTTTGCCCTTGAGAAGTGAATAAACAGACTTTAACTAGTTATTCATGATTGAACATGCCAAATGGAGAAATAGGTGAGCATTAGGATTAACATGGGGATGATCCCATGTATATGGTCCGAAGATATTATTACCGACACAAAAGAAGACAGCGACAGTCAGTCGTAGCAAGAAAGAAACCATCACGAGGCCTCACCATTTGTAATTCATTTTGTCTTGCATTCACTACCGGTCATAGGGTAGGTTATTGGGTAAGTGGGATTAGTTGGTTTAATTGTAGTTTCTTTGATTCTTAGTAAGCCACAATGAGATTTAATTTTTTCTAATAATTTTAAAAGTAAGTTTCACAGAAACTCTGCTTGCTCTTAATACAAATTGTCCAATATTCTAATAACTAATTGCAAATCCGTGCCATATATTGCTTTAAAATTTTCTTTTTTTGAGTTGGGAAATATTTACTTAAAAAAAAAGGATTTTAAACAGAGTTCTTAGACCAATGTTGCAAGGTGGAACCCGGGTCAGTCCGGATTTTCCCGGACCCGACCCGCACGGACTCAGAAATCCGACCATTCTTGGCCGATCAGTAGCGTAGGGTTTGCTCGCAGATGACCGTTAGAATTCAAATTTCAAAACCCTAGAAAGATCTCAAACTCCCCGAAACCCACGTAACGCAAATCCGGAGAGAGACGGGCAGAGCAGAGAGAATCAAAAAGAGACGGCCAGAGAGAATCGAACGCATTGATCCAACGCAGCCATGAAAGCACTTCTTTCAGATTCATCCTCCTCCTCCTCGTCCGTCACTGCAAAATCAGTGACCACTACCACCACCATGTCCACCACTCCGATCCGGGACGACCGAGCCGAGTCCAGAGACAGCTGCTACTTCCCTGGATGCCGGAAGGACGCCAACTGCGACTGCCAGATCTGCTTGGCCAGCATCAGCGCGACCCTCGATCTCATGCCCGCCAGCATCCAGAAAAGCTCATTCACTAAGCTCTCCCCTTCGTCACAGCCGACGGGGCCACGTCGCGCCCCATTGTCCTTTGACCCATCTGCTCTGTCCACGCCTGGGTCGAGTGTCTCGAAGACAGTGGACCGTCCGTGGAGCTTGAAATCGGCTGCATTGCGTGAGGGGAAGGCAATGAGGAAGAAGAAGATGAGGTCGGGGTCGGGGTCGCGGCGAGTGAGGAGGTTTCTGTGGTGGGCTTTGTGTTTCGTGTTGATATTCATGGCGGATTTGGGGCTTCGGTGGTTGGTCTCATCTGCCGTAAGGCCTGAGCTATCGAGTGATGCAGTGAGGCAGATTGCTGAGGAATCTCGGAGAGGAAGTGATTTGATTTGGAAGATCAGGTTTTTACAGAGAGAGATACGGGATCTTGTTGAAGGTGGGGTTTCAAATTGCAGCGACCAGAATTCCGAGTGGAAGATCAGTCAGGTTTGAACAAAGTTTGATTCTTTTTTCTCTTTTACAAGTCAATTTCTTTGCTATTGAATTTCTCAAGTGATACCACTGAGGTTCTCTCATCTTGTAGGATGGTCAACTATTGAATTCTAGGTGCACACTGTACAAATCGATGACAGAAGAAGTGAGCATATGGGGATGGCCTTTGCAGACCGCAGGGCTTCTCAAAACCGGCGCTTCTTCAAGATCATTCACCATCATCAAAGGCAGAGTCACAGAGGTAAATTTCAGAACCGATTTCATTTTGTCTAGTGACATATAAAATAACAGTTGATAACAATCTGAAATGGCTATAGTCGCAACCAAATCTGTTGAGAGATTGTTGTTGTTTTAGCACAATAAAGTTGTATATTTCAAGTTTACCCAGTGAAAGGTTTTGGCCTTATGTAACTAATTGGGGTCCAAAATCTGTATGAGCTTTCATGTAATTGCTAGAAGCACTTGCGCTTTAATTTTCATATTGATGTAGAAACTAACTGAAGTGCAAACTTTCAAAGGGCCGGTTTTTTCATTGCATGCCTTATTGATGAGCTGACAACTTGAGAAAGATTTCGAATTTCGCTCTACATTTTCCGTTTTGTCTCTGTCATATGATTTTTTCATGGTTATATATATATATATTTGTCTTCTGTTTAACAGTGGAGCAATGGAAACCTGGGCTATATCATCCGAAAGGTAACTAGTTCTTGGCTGCACGGAAAATGGAGTTCATCTGTTGTGCAACTTGATCCTGGTACTTTGATTCTGGAGTACAAAAGGAGCTCAATATTGGATGACTCTGGATTTCTTATGAAAGCGCTGGAGTTCTTGAAGTACCGGGTGACGATAGTAATCAGGCAAATGAATCAATGGTTTTGTATTTCCCTGCTTTCGAGGACCATCCCAGGCAGATCGGAGCAAAATATATCAGCAAAGTCCCAACTTGAGGAGCTTGTGTGCTGCAGAATGCTTCGGTTTCTTGATTCTCATCCTTGTGAGAAACTTTTTTTGGTTTTTCTGCGCAGCATTCACATGGTGAATTAATTGCCCTTGATTCTGACTATTCTTTTGTTTTCTCGGCCATACTTTGAACAGCATAAGTTCGAACAAGTTTTAGATAACAACTGTAATTATTCGACGCAGTAGTTGTAAAATTTTTATTAGCTTCGTCCAGGTAAGCTCTGATTGCCATGTTACCAGACAGAATTATAGCTGTTGCAGTCGGCTGTAAGTTTCAGCAATGTCCAAGATGCACAACTTCTACATCAATAAACATCCACAGAAATCAAAGTTCGATGAACATGCAATTGCCGCCATTTCAGTTTTAAAAGATATCTAATGATATCCGGCAGGTGGTCAAGCTCAAGTGGACTCCTACGGAAGATGAAGTATGAAACAGAAGCCTAGTGTGAAGGGACAAGGCATATGCAAACTTTTTTTGGCAGCTCAGGGCTTTGGAATTACAGAATAAGCATTCTACATGAATGTTTCCTTTACAGGAAACAACTACGGTGGGCTTTACAATTTCGATCAATGTTAGAAGGAGAGGGTAGCAGAGCACAATCACCAATAGTCTCCACAAGAGCAAATGCCATCTTTGCAATGGTGAAACCTAGTCCTATCTCTGACAATGATTTCTCTTCTGTATTCCTTTGAGATAAGCTTCATGAAAGTATGACAGTCCTCGCATATCCTGAGGTTCTTTACTATGCGGATGGACGATCCTGTTCTTTGGGTCAACAAACCATAGCAAACTGCCAACTTCTCACTATGCCAAAGTACCACTTCTCTCTTATCTTCATCCTCTACATCAACCAAAACACAATGGGCACTAGGAGCATAGCCGACAAGCTTCAACTCTCTAACCACCTCTTCTAATTTCACATAGATTTGATCTGCTTGATTGTGATCTCGGTCAGCCATAGCAAACTGGTGTAACTCGTTGTTCAATTCAATCCTACTCCATCCCCTCTCCTTGAATACGCCCTTCTGTCTCATTAATTGCCTCAACTCACCAACATCTTGCCATCTTCTATGTTTTGCATAGATATTCGATAAGACCACATGAGCCCCATCATGATCTGGCTCCAGCTTGAGGAGCTGCTTGGCAGCAAATTCTCCTAGTTCATCCTCATTGTGAACCCGACAAGCGGCCATCAATGAACCCCATATGACAACATTAGGAGCCAGAGGCATCGTCTCTATAACCTCCAGAGCTTCTCTCAATAGACCAGCACGCCCAAAGAGGTCTACCATACAACCATAGTGCTCATGTTTTTGTTTGATATTGTGTTCACTAACCATGGATGAGAAAATTTCCTGGCCCTTCTCGACCAACCCAGCGTGACTGCAAGCATAAAGCACTCCAATAAATGTTATCTCGTTAGGCTCAACATTTTCTTGTTTCATTTGATAAAAGAACCTTAGTGCATTGTTGGCATCCCCGTGCATGGCAAAAGAATTGATCATAGTGGTCCAAGAGATCACGTTTTTACTCGAAATTTTCTCAAAAACTTTTCGCGCTCTCTCCAAGCTACCACATTTGGCATAACATATCAATAAGGGCGTTCTTGACAGGCAGAGCTTCCCCAAAACCATTCTCATCGACATACTTATGCAACCATCTGGCTTGATCTAAAGCACCAAGATGAGCACATGCAGATGCAACACTCAGGATGGTGATCTGATCAGGTTTTATTCCCCGTGCTTGAATATCCTTAAACAAAGTGAGAGCTTCCTGAGGTTGATCACTCGCAGCATAGCCAGAGATCATTGCACTCCAACAGACCAAGTCTTTTTCATCCAGCTGGTCAAAAATTAGCCGCGCATTCTCAATGTGTCCAACTTTGGAATACCACGATATCATGGCAGTTGAAACAACTAAATTCTTAGGAGACATTTTGTCAAAAAATTCTTGAGCCAAATCCATGCAACCAGAACTTGCATACATGCTGACGAGGGCACTCTGTATATGGGGATCCAGTATGACATTATGGTCGGTGATGTACTCATGGATCTTTTTTCCATAGGTTAAGTCACTGGCCCGAGCACAAGCTGAAAGTATGCTAGAAAGAATCATCTTGTCTGGTTCCACATTCGACCTCCGCATTTCTTCAAACAGAGACATAGCTTCATCAAGAGGCCATTCTGACAGAATCTGCCATGTGAAAACATAATTCGCATGAAATAAGATGTCAGGGAAAGTGCAATCTATAGCATTATACTTTAAGAGACTACTGCATTTCGGCTTCTCAACTGTTAAAAGATTAGCGTTGTGAAAAGTTTCCACTATCCGCGACAATCACCTTCAACTGGTACAGGCTATAAACTCAAAAGGACACAGTATCGGGTGCATCTCTACGTGAAACAGCAAGGAAATCACCATACCCATCAATCATAATGCTCCAAGAAACCAAATCTCGCTGCGGCATTTTATCGAACAGCAAGTGCGCATCCACAATCCGCCCACCCGTGGCATACATACGGACCAAAGCAGTCTGCACAAAAGGATCACCGCCGTACCCCAACTTAACAACCAACCCATGAATCTCCGACCCTTCAACTAATCCCACCACTTTCGAGCCCGCCTTGAGCAGGGGAGGGAAGCTAAACCTATCCAAAACCACACCGTCCCTCCACATTTCATCGAACACAATGAGGGTATCCCCGGGCCTCTCGCCGCGGGACAGCTCCCGCAGGAACTTGTTGAGAACCCGGTTTTCGAGGAGTCGGGGACGTGGCGGAAGACAGAGAGCGCATAACCGAGGCTTGGGGAGGAGAGGAGGAGGTGCACGAGGAGGGGCACAGCGGAGGGGTGGTTGAGGTTGGTGCGGCGGAGGATTTGGGCGTGGACTTGGCTGAGATGGGTCGAGGTGGTGGCAGCCGTTAGGGCGGTGTGGAGTGAGGTAGTTGGCGGTTGCAGAGGCGGCAGGGGGCGGAGGGAAGGAGGTGGCGGGATGGAGCAGCGTCTGCATTGGCGTGCGAACAGAGAGTGTGGCGTGACGATGCCAATGGCTCCCGGAACATATGTCAAAATCAAAACTAGAAGGTCGAATACAGAAAGACGTACGAAATCCCCGTAAGACCCTCACGTTCGAAGATTTCAAATTCAATCGTACATTATCTAAATAAGAAAGCGATCCCACATGCACAAGTAACATGATACGACACGCCAACACGCGTGTTTGGCGTGTCGTCATCATGTTACTTGTCCTGTGGAGACGCTTCTATTTAGATTATTGGGTGGGTACTGATTGAATTTTGAATCTTCGACGTGATGGGTCTTACGGGGTTTTCGTACGTCCTTTCTGTATTCGACCTTCTAGTTTTGATTTTGCATATGTTCCGGGAGGCCATTGGCATCGTCACGCCACACTCCCTGTTCGCACGCAATGCAGATGCTGCTTCCATCCCGCCACCTCCTTCCCTCCGCCCCTGCCGCCTCTGCAACGCACAACTACCTCACTCCACACCGCCCTAACGGCTGCCACCACCTCGACCCATCTCAGCAAGTCCACGCCCAAATCCTCCGCCGCACCAACCTCAACCACCCCTCCGCTGTGCCCCTCCTCGTGCACCTCTCCCTCTCCTCCCAAGCCTGGTTATGCGCTCTCTGTCTTCCGCCACGTCCCCGACTCCTCGAAAACCCGGGTTCTCAACAAGTTCCTGCGGGAGCTGTCCCGCGGCGAGAGGCCCGGGATACCCTCATTGTGTTCGATGAAATGTGGAGGGACGGTGTGGTTTTGGATAGGTTTAGCTTCCCTCCCCTGCTCAAGGCGGGCTCAAAGTGGTGGATTAGATTGAAGGGTCGGAGATTCATGGGTTGGTTGTTAGTTGGGGTACGGCGGTGATCCTTTTGTGCAGACTGCTTTGGTCCGTATGTATGCCCGGGTGGGCGGATTGTGGATGCGCACTGCTGTTCGATAAAATGCGCAGCGAGATTGGTTTCTTGGAGCATTATGATTGATGGGTATGGTGATTTCCTTGCTGTTTCACGTAGAGATGCACCCGATACTGTGTCCTTTTGAGTTTTATAGCCTGTACCCCGTTGAAGGTGATTGTCCGGGATAGTGGAAACTTTTTCACAACGCTAATCTTTTAACAGTTAGAAAGCCGAAATGCAGTAGTCTCTTAAATGTATAATGCTATAGATTGCACTTTCCCTGACATCTTATTTCATGCGAATTATGTTTTCAACATGGCAGATTCTGTCAGAATGGCCTCTTTGATGAAGCTATGTCTCTGTTTGAAGAAATGCGGAGGTCCAATGTGGAACCAGACAAGATGATTCTTTCTAGCATACTTTCAGCTTGTGCTCAGGCCAGTGACTTAACCTATGGAAAAAGATCCATGAGTACATCACCGACCATAATGTCATACTGGATCCCCATATCAAGTGCCCTCGTCAGCATGTATGCAAGTTCTGGTTGCATGGATTTGGCTCAAGATTTTTTGACAAAATGTCTCCTGAAGAATTTAGTTGTTTTCAACTGCCATGATATCGTGGTATTCAAAGTTGGACACATTGAGAATGCGCGGCTAATTTTTGACCAGCTGATGAAAAAGACTTGGTCTGTTGGAGTGCAATGATCTCTGGCTATGCTGCGAGTGATCAACCTCAGGAAGCTCTCACTTAGTGTAAGGTTCTTTCTATTTTAGCACGGGAATAAAACCTGATCAGATCACCATCCTGAGTGTTGCATCTGCATGTGCTCATCTTGGTGCTTTAGATCAAGCCAGATGGTTTGCATAAGTATGTCGATGAGAATGGTTTTGGGAAGCTCTGCCTGTCAAGAACGCCCTTATTGATATGTATGCCAAATGTGGTAGCTTGAGAGAGCGCGAAAAGTTTTTGAGAAAATTTCGAGTAAAAACGTGATCTCTTGGACCACTATGATCAATTCTTTTGCATGCACGGGAGGCCAACAATGCACTAGGTTCTTTTATCAAATGAAACAAGAAATGTTGAGCCTAACGAGATAACATTTATTGGAGTGCTTTATGCTTGCAGTCACGCTGGGTTGGTCGAGAAGGGCCAGGAAATTTTCTCATCCATGGTTAGTGAACACAATATCAAACAAAAACATGAGCACTATGTTGTATGGTAGACCTCTTTGGGCGTGCTGGTCTATTGAGAGAAGCTCTGGAGGTTATAGAGACGATGCCTCTGGCTCCTAATGTTGTCATATGTGGTTCATTGATGGCCGCTTGTCGGGTTCACAATGAGGATGAACTAGGAGAATTTGCTGCCAAGCAGCTCCTCAAGCTGGAGCCAGATCATGATGGGGCTCATGTGGTCTTATCGAATATCTATGCAAACATAGAAGATGGCAAGATGTTGGTGAGTTGAGCAATTAATGAGACAGAAGGGCGTATTCAAGGAGAGGGGATGGAGTAGGATTGAATTGACAACGAGTTACACCAGTTTGCTATGGCTGACCGAGATCACAATCAGCAGATCAAATCTATGTGAAATTAGAAGAGGTGGTTAGAGAGTTGAAGCTTGTCGGCTATGCTCCTAGTGCCCATTGTGTTTTGGTTGATGTAGAGGATGAAGATAAGAGAGAAGTGGTACTTTGGCATATGAGAATTTGGCAGTTTGCTATGGTTTGTTGACCAAAGAGACAGGATCGTCCATCCGCATAGTAAAGAACCTCAGGATATGCGAGGACTGTCATACTTCATGAAGCTTATCTCAAAGGAATACAGAAGAGAAATCATTGTCAGAGATAGGACTAGGTTTCACACATTGCAAAGATGGCATTTGCTCTTGTGGAGACTATTGGTGATTGTGCTCTGCTACCCTCTCCCTTCTAACATTGATCGAAATTGTAAAGTCCACCGTAGTTGTTTCCTGTAAAGGAAACATTCATGTAGAATGCTTATTCTGTAATTCCAAAGCCCTGAGCTGCAAAAAAGTTTGCATATGCCTTGTCCCTTCACACTAGGCTTCTGTTTCATACTTCATCTTCCGTGGAGTTCCACTTGAGCTTGACCACCTGCCGATATCATTAGATATCTTTTAAACTGAAATGGCGGCAATTGCATGTTCATCGAACTTTGATTCTGTGGATGTTTATTGATGTAGAAGTTGTGCATCTTGGACATTGCTGAAACTTACAGCCGACTGCAACAGCTATAATTCTGTCTGGTAACCTGGCAATCAGAGCTTACCTGGACGAAGCTAATAAATTTTACAACTACTACTGCTTCGAATAATTACAGTTGTTATCTAAAACTTGTTCGAACTTATGCTGTTCAAAGTATGGCGAGAAACAAAAGATAGTCAGAATCAAGGGCAATTATTTCACATGTGAATGCTGCGCTAAAGAAACCCAAAAAGTTTCTCACAAGGGGATGAGAATCAAGAACCGAAGCATTCTGCAGCACACAAGCTCCTCAAGTTGGGACTTTGCTGATATATTTTGCTCCGATCTGCCTGGGATGGTCCTCGAAAGCAGGGAAATACCAAAACCATTGATTCATTTGCCTGATTACTATCGTCACCCGGTACTTCAGAACTCCAGCGCTTTCATAAGAAATCCAGAGTCATCCAATATTGAGCTCCTTTTGTACTCCAGAATCAAAGTACCAGGATCAAGTTGCACAACAGATGAACTCCATTTTCCGTGCAGCCAAGAACTAGTTACCTTTCGGATGATATAGCCCAGGTTTCCATTGCTCCACTGTTAACAGAAGACAAATATATATATATATAACCATGAACAAATCATATGACAGAGACAAAACGGAAATGTAGAGCCGAAATTCGAAATCTTTCTCAAGTTGTCAGCTCATCAATAAGGCATGCAATGAAAAAACCGGCCCTTTGAAAGTTTGCACTTCAGTTAGTTTCTACATCAATATGAAAATTAAGGCGCAAGTGCTTCTAGCAATTACATGAAAGCTCATACAGATTTTGGACCCCAATTAGTTACATAAGGCCAAAACCTTTCACTGGGTAAACTTGAAATATACAACTTTATTGTGCTAAAACAACAACAATCTCTCAACAGATTTGGTTGCGACTATAGCCCTTTCAGATTGTTATCAACTGTTATTTTATATGTCACTAGACAAAATGAAATCGGTTCTGAAATTTACCTCTGTGACTCTGCCTTTGATGATGGTGAATGATCTTGAAGAAGCGCCGGTTTTGAGAAGCCCTGCGGTCTGCAAAGGCCATCCCCATATGCTCACTTCTTCTGTCATCGATTTGTACAGTGTGCACCTAGAATTCAATAGTTGACCATCCTACAAGATGAGAGAACCTCAGTGGTATCACTTGAAGAATTCAATAGCAAAGAAATTGACTTGTAAAAGAGAAAAAGAATCAAACTTTGTTCAAACCTGACTGATCTTCCACTCGGAATTCTGGTCGCTGCAATTTGAAACCCCACCTTCACAAGATCCCGTATCTCTCTCTGTAAAAACCTGATCTTCCAAATCAAATCACTTCCTCTCCGAGATTCCTCAGCAATCTGCCTCACTGCATCACTCGATAGCTCAGCCTTACGGCAGATGAGACCACCACCGAAGCCCCAATCCGCCATGAATATCAACACGAAACACAAAGCCCACCACAGAAACCTCCTCACTCGCCGCGACTCCGACCCCGACCTCATCTTCTTCTTCCTCATTGCCTTCCCCTCACGCAATGCAGCCGATTTCAAGCTCCACGGACGTCCACTGTCTTCGAGACACTCGACCCAGGCGTGGACAGAGCAGATGGTCAAAGGACAATGGGCGCGACGTGGCCCCGTCGGCTGTGACGAAGGGAGAGCTTAGTGAATGAGCTTTCTGGATGCTGTGCGGGCATGAGATCGAGGGTCGCGCTGATGCTGGCCAAGCAGATCTGGCAGTCGCAGTTGGCGTCCTTCCGGCATCCAGGGAAGTAGCAGCTGTCTCTGGACTCGGCTCGGTCGTCCCGGATCGGAGTGGTGGACATGGTGGTGGTAGTGGTCACTGATTTTGCAGTGACGGACGAGGAGGAGGAGGATGAATCTGAAAGAAGTGCTTTCATGGCTGCGTTGGATCAATGCGTTTGATTCTCTCTGGCCGTCTCTTTTGATTCTCTCTGCTCTGCCCGTCTCTCTCCGGATATGCGTTACGTGGGTTTCGGGGAGTTTGAGATCTTTCTAGGGGTTTTGAATTTGAATTCTAACGGTCATCTGCGAGCACCCTACGCTACTGATCGTCCGAAGAATGGTCGGATTTCTGAGTCCGTGCGGGTCGGGTCCGGGAAAATACCGGACTGACCAGGGGTCCACCTTGCAACATTGTCTAGAAAGTCTCAAATCCTTTTTTTCCCACGTAACGCATATCCGGAGAGAGACGGGCAAGCAGAGAGAATCAAAAGAGACGGCCAGAGAGAATCGAACGCATTGATCCAACGCAGCCATGAAAGCACTTCTTTCAGATTCATCCTCCTCCTCCTCGTCCGTCACTGCAAAATCAGTGACCACTACCACCACCATGTCCACCACTCCGATCCGGACGACCGAGCCGAGTCCAGAGACAGCTGCTACTTCCCTGGATGGCCGGAAGGACGCCAACTGCGACTGCCAGATCTGCTTGGCCAGCATCAGCGCGACCCTCGATCTCATGCCCGCCAGCATCCAGAAAAGCTCATTCACTAAGCTCTCCCCTTCGTCACAGCCGACGGGGCCACGTCGCGCCCCATTGTCTTTGACCCATCTGCTCTGTCCACGCCTGGGTCATGTGTTCTCGAAGACAGTGGACCGTCCGTGGAGCTTGAAATCGGCTGCATTGCGTGAGGGGGAAGGCAATGAGGAAGAAGAAGATGAGGTCGGGTCGGGGTCGCGGCGAGTGAGGAGGTTTCTGTGGTGGGCCGTTGTGTTTTCGTGTTGATATTCATGGCGGATTTGGGGCTTCGGTGGTTGGTCTCATCTGCCGTAAGGCCTGAGCTATCGAGTGATGCAGTGAGGCAGATTGCTGAGGAATTCTCGGAGAGGAAGTGATTTGATTTGGAAGATCAGGTTTTTACAGAGGAGATACGGGATCTTGTTGAAGGTGGGGTTTCAAATTGCAGCGACCAGAATTCCGAGTGGAAGATCAGTCAGGTTTGAACAAGTTTTTCTTTTTTCTCTTTTACAAGTCATTCTTTGCTATGAATTTCTCAAGTGATACCACTGAGGTTCTCTCATCTTGTAGGATGGTCAACTATTGAATTCTAGGTGCACACTGTACAAATCGATGACAGAAGAAGTGAGCATATGGGGATGGCCTTTGCAGACCGCAGGCTTCTCAAAACCGGCGCTTCTTCAAGATCATTCACCATCATCAAAGGCAGAGTCACAGAGGTAAATTTCAGAACCGATTTCATTTTGTCTAGTGACATATAAAATAAACAGTTGATAACAATCTGAAATGGCTATAGTCGCAACCAAATCTTTTGAGAGATTGTTGTTGTTTTAGCACAATAAAGTTGTATATTTCAAGTTTACCCAGTGAAAGGTTTTGGCCTTATGTAACTAATTGGGGTCCAAAATCTGTATGAGCTTTCATGTAATTGCTAGAAGCACTTGCGCTTTAATTTTCATATTGATGTAGAAACTAACTGAAGTGCAAACTTTCAAAGGGCCGGTTTTTTCATTGCATGCCTTATTGATGAGCTGACAACTTGAGAAAGATTTCGAATTTCGGGCTCATACATTTTCCGTTTTGTCTCTGTCATATGATTTGTTCATGGTTTATATATATATTATTTGTCTTCTGTTTAACAGTGGAGCAATGGAAACCTGGGCTATATCACCGAAAGGTAACTATTTCTTGGCTGCACGGAAAATGGAGTTCATCTGTTGTGCAACTTGATCCTGGTTACTTTGATTCTGGAGTACAAAGAGGAGCTCAATATTGGATGACTCTGGATTTCTTATGAAAGCGCTGGAGTTCTTGAAGTACCGGTGACGATAGTAATCAGGCAAATGAATCAATGGTTTTGGTATTTCCCTGCTTTCGAGGACCATCCCAGGCAGATCGGAGCAAAATATATCAGCAAAGTCCCAACTTGATGGAGCTTGTGTGCTGCAATGCTTCGGTTCTTGATTCTCATCCCTGTGAGAAACGTTTTTGGTTTTTGCGCAGCATTCACATGGTGAATTAATTGCCCTTGATTCTGACTATTCTTTTGTTTTCTCGGCCATACTTTGAACAGCATAAGTTCGAACAAGTTTAGATAACAACTGTAATTATTCGACGCAGTAGTTGTAAAATTTTTTTAGCTTCGTCCAGGTAAGCTCTGATTGCCATGTTACCAGACAGAATTATAGCTGTTGCAGTCGGCTGTAAGTTTCAGCAATGTCCAAGATGCACAACTTCTACATCAATAAACATCCACAGAAATCAAAGTTCGATGAACATGCAATTGCCGCCATTTCAGTTTAAAAGATATCTAATGATATCCGGCAGGTGGTCAAGCTCAAGTGGAACTCCTACGGAAGATGAAGTATGAAACAGAAGCCTAGTGTGAAGGGACAAGGCATATGCAAACTTTTTTTGCAGCTCAGGGCTTTGGAATTACAGAATAAGCATTCTACATGAATGTTTCCTTTACAGGAAACAACTACGGTGGACTTTACAATTTCGATCAATGTTAGAAGGAGAGGGTAGCAGAGCACAATCACCAATAGTCTCCACAAGAGCAAATGCCATCTTTGCAATGGTGAAACCTAGTCCTATCTCTGACAATGATTTCTCTTCTGTATTCCTTTGAGATAAGCTTCATGAAAGTATGACAGTCCTCGCATATCCTGAGGTTCTTTACTATGCGGATGGACGATCCTGTTCTTTGGGTCAACAAACCATAGCAAACTGCCAACTTCTCACTATGCCAAAGTACCACTTCTCTCTTATCTTCATCCTCTACATCAACCAAAACACAATGGGCACTAGGAGCATAGCCGACAAGCTTCAACTCTCTAACCACCTCTCTAATTTCACATAGATTTGATCTGCTTGATTGTGATCTCGGTCAGCCATAGCAAACTGGTGTAACTCGTTGTTCAATTCAATCCTACTCCATCCCCTCTCCTTGAATACGCCCTTCTGTCTCATTAATTGCCTCAACTCACCAACATCTTGCCATCTTCTATGTTTTGCATAGATATTCGATAAGACCACATGAGCCCCATCATGATCTGGCTCCAGCTTGAGGAGCTGCTTGGCAGCAAATTCTCCTAGTTCATCCTCATTGTGAACCCGACAAGCGGCCATCAATGAACCCCATATGACAACATTAGGAGCCAGAGGCATCGTCTCTATAACCTCCAGAGCTTCTCTCAATAGACCAGCACGCCCAAAGAGGTCTACCATACAACCATAGTGCTCATGTTTTTGTTTGATATTGTGTTCACTAACCATGGATGAGAAAATTTCCTGGCCCTTCTCGACCAACCCAGCGTGACTGCAAGCATAAAGCACTCCAATAAATGTTATCTCGTTAGGCTCAAAATTTTCTTGTTTCATTTGATAAAAGAACCTTAGTGCATTGTTGGCATCCCCGTGCATGGCAAAAGAATTGATCATAGTGGTCCAAGAGATCACGTTTTTACTCGAAATTTTCTCAAAAACTTTTCGCGCTCTCTCCAAGCTACCACATTTGGCATACATATCAATAAGGGCGTTCTTGACAGGCAGAGCTTCCCAAAACCATTCTCATCGACATACTTATGCAACCATCTGGCTTGATCTAAAGCACCAAGATGAGCACATGCAGATGCAACACTCAGGATGGTGATCTGATCAGGTTTTATTCCCCGTGCTTGAATATCCTTAAACAAAGTGAGAGCTTCCTGAGGTTGATCACTCGCAGCATAGCCAGAGATCATTGCACTCCAACAGACCAAGTCTTTTCATCCAGCTGGTCAAAAATTAGCCGCGCATTCTCAATGTGTCCAACTTTGGAATACCACGATATCATGGCAGTTGAAACAACTAAATTCTTAGGAGACATTTTGTCAAAAAATTCTTGAGCCAAATCCATGCAACCAGAACTTGCATACATGCTGACGAGGGCACTCTGTATATGGGGATCCAGTATGACATTATGTCGGTGATGTACTCATGGATCTTTTTTCCATAGGTTAAGTCACTGGCCCAGCACAAGCTGAAAGTATGCTAGAAAGAATCATCTTGTCTGGTTCCACATTCGACCTCCGCATTTCTTCAAACAGAGACATAGCTTCATCAAAGAGGCCATTCTGACAGAATCTGCCATGTGAAAACATAATTCGCATGAAATAAGATGTCAGGGAAAGTGCAATCTATAGCATTATACATTTAAGAGACTACTGCATTTCGGCTTCTCAACTGTTAAAAGATTAGCGTTGTGAAAAAGTTTCCACTATCCGCGACAATCACCTTCAACTGGTACAGGCTATAACTCAAAAGGACACAGTATCGGGTGCATCTCTACGTGAAACAGCAAGGAAATCACCATACCCATCAATCATAATGCTCCAAGAAACCAAATCTCGCTGCGACATTTTATCGAACAACAAGTGCGCATCCACAATCCGCCCACCCGTGGCATACATACGGACCAAAGCAGTCTGCACAAAAGGATCACCGCCGTACCCCAACTTAACAACCAACCCATGAATCTCCGACCCTTCAACTAATCCCACCACTTTCGAGCCCGCCTTGAGCAGGGGAGGGAAGCTAAACCTATCCAAAACCACACCGTCCCTCCACATTTCATCGAACACAATGAGGGTATCCCCGGGCCTCTCGCCGCGGGACAGCTCCCGCAGGAACTTGTTGAGAACCCGGGTTTTCGAGGAGTCGGGGACGTGGCGGAAGACAGAGAGCGCATAACCGAGGCTTGGGGAGGAGAGGAGGAGGTGCACGAGGAGGGGCACAGCGGAGGGGTGTTGAGGTTGGTGCGGCGGAGGATTTGGGCGTGGACTTGGCTGAGATGGGTCGAGGTGGTGGCAGCCGTTAGGGCGGTGTGGAGTGAGGTAGTTGTGGCGGTTGCAGAGGCGGCAGGGGGCGGAGGGAAGGAGGTGGCGGGATGGAGCAGCGTCTGCATGGCGTGCGAACAGGAGTGTGGCGTGACGATGCCAATGGCTCCCGGAACATATGTCAAAATCAAAACTAGAAGGTCGAATACAGAAAGACGTAACGAAATCCCCGTAAGACCCATCACGTTCGAAGATTCAAATTCAATCAGTACATATAATCTAAATAGAAGCGATCTCCACATGCGACAAGTAACATGATACGACACGCCAACACGTCATTTTAAAAGATACACTTTGGAATACGTATATTTTCAATATATATTATATATATAATAAATTTTAATGTATTTATGAAATTATAACACTGATTTTCTTCTTACTTTGTTGGGGATTTATAATTAGGCTTTTTTTGGGCTGGGTAGTATATTAATTTTAAAGTAGCTAGGATATAGCTTTAAGTATAATATTTTTTATAAACAATATTTGACCCTTAATTTATTGCAAATGTTTAAAATTGACCTAGTGTGGGTCAAAATTGTGTATCGAGATTCTAGACTTGCGTATCGCTGAGGTGTCAAATGGGTGGGTCGGGTCGGGTTTGGTCGGGTCGATATGGTCCGACCCATATTGGACCCGTCTAACCCATTTTGACCCATATTCAATGACCCATACCTGACTCAATCCGCAACCAACCCATACCCGACCTGACCCATTTTGACCCATATTGCCAAATCACACTAATATTCTAAAAAAAATTATATAACTCATTTAACCTATTTTATTTTGCTTTTATTTTTTCTTTCATTTTTCTCCAGCCACGGCGAGCGGCGGCGGTCGGCGGCGACGGGTCGCCACTGATGGTTGCTGCCGCCGGACATGGTCGTGGGTCAACCGCCGCACCGGCCCGCCGTCACCGCGGCCGGCCTGCGGCGCGGGCCGTGTCGCGGCCGTCTCCGAGGCCGACGTCGGTCGCCAGGCCGGTCTCCGAGCCGCCGCAGGTCGCGGCGCGGCCGGTCTCCGCATCCGGCCGCCCGGTCGCCTCGGCCAGTCTCTGCGGTCGGTCTCTGGTCGCCGCGGTCGCCGCGGCCGCCGCAGGTTGCCTCGGCCGGTCTCCGCGGTCGGCCGCAGGTCGCCGCGGCCGGCCACCCGTCGCCGCTGCGGCCGGCCACCTGTCGCTACCCGCGGCCAATCGCCGGCCGCTGCCACCGTCGGTCCCCAAAAATCAATTCCATAACAAACGACGAAAATTGTTTTCCAGTTTATTTTAAAGTATTAATCAAACATTGGAAAATATTATCATTTTCTTGAAAAATGACTTCCTGAAAAATGATTTCCGAAAGTATCACATTTTCCGTGAAACAAACGGAAAGGCCCTAGGTCCATTTGTAATTTGTGAGAGTTATGGGTCGAAAATGGGTTTCATGCGTGGCCCAGTTTTGACCCATTTAATTTCACTTCAACCTTTTGGACCCATTTTTAGTGAGTCCTTTAAATGTTAATGACCATATAAGACCCATTTTATACAAAATATGGGTCAAATATGGGTCTTTGACCCATATTGACGGCTCTACGTATCGCTGGCTTGTCTGAAGCGCTAATCACGTGTCTGTCCTATGTTGAAGAGTGTTGAACATAACACAGACGCTTCCAAAAAGTGTTGGTGCTTCCTAGCATATAATATAAGGGACAATTCAATTGATGAAGTTGAAGCACCCTAGTAGTTAAATAATAATCGAATTGAGTGCGACTTCTGCTCGTCAAAAAATGTTTCCCAAGTCCCTCGGGCCAGACGGAGATTGGTCCTCGAGTGCAGAGGCACACATGCTTACTGCTTAGGGAGGTGAATGGTCGTAGTTGCAGACCGCTTCTCGCTGGATGAGAGAATGATCTTCAAGAAGACCCTGCCAATAAATAATTGCTTGAAATAATTAACAATTAAAAAATTCATTATCAATAATAATTCATGTTTAAAAATTTTGGTGGACCATGAATTTTTTTTTTGTTTTTCATTTTTATAAGCGATTATTTATGATTTTTTTACAAATCATTTATTTTTTGCAAAATAGACAAGCCCTAATATCCAGCTGCTTAACTAATGCGAGCCCCATGGACTCGGTTTCTCAAGGGTATCCCCTATTTCAATGTGGTGTTTGTAATCTACTTTGCTTTTGGTAAATGAAGTCTGATTGCCTTACGGGAAAAGTAAATTAGATTCATGTAGTGATTCCTCTTCGTGAGTGCTTGAATTATTTAACAACAACATCATCGCTCCCCTCCCATTTGAACAAGAAAAGAGAGAAATTTCATGGGGGTGGTTTTGTTTTTAATTTCCCCAAAGGTGGAAGTGAAAATCACAAAAATAGTATCTCAACTTTGGCTCAATTTGCAATAAGATCTTTTAACTTTTAATTTATTCAATATGATTCCTGAATTATAACTCAATGTGTAGTGTGGTCATTAAATTTTTTATTTGCTCAATATAGTCCATAGACTTTTGATCGTGTTGTTTTCCAGATGTGGAATGAACCGGAGCTATCCTAACTTGTGATGGTTGTCTTGTGGCCGAGAAACTTCTCACAATTTGTAAGAAGCCCCTGCCCACTGAGTCCATTCGCAAAAACAATAGAGGTGGAATCTGATTCAAAGAAGATATATGCACAATCTCGAGAGATACATAGATATGTAATTATCTCAAACAGGATCAAGGCAGCTCCTAGCTCTCAAGCATCATCCTTTGTGGTGATGGCGATTTTGCTTGCTTACTTGTTTGCTTGCAAGAGCTAAGCGATTGTAACGAAATACAATTAGAGCCATAAGGGTCAAGTAAGAACTTAATTTTTTTTTATTATAATTAGCACACCGCACCTTTTATTACATTACTCAATACAAGCGAAAAAGATATACATAGCAGTAATTATTCATGAATCCAAGCTCAAACTATCATAAAAAAAAATATAAGCTTAATTCATAAAAGCCTTTTAGTGTCTAGGAACCAGTGCCCTCTTGAGACACTCATCAGGACGGCTCCCCTGGATTTTGCCTACTTAATGTAAAGCAGAATCATGTGTTTTCCTGTTGCAAGGGAGTATGAACCACACGTCAATAATTATCAACTAAAAGGACGGACAGATTTTACCTTAATCATGTCTTGCTCGGTCTTATCTGGTTCGACTCGACAGTCAAGAACTTGGACATTTTTTTCTTCCTCCACAACTTCCAAATTGGCTGAAGAAACAAATGTTTGTATAATGATAGTCCCATGCAAAAAGTGACATCGACATCGTGTGCCCTTCCTTCCGCTGCCACGTCAGCCACCGTTCCACCACGTTGTCCCTGCGTCAATCGCGTTCACCAGCTTCTTCCAGACGCCACCACGTGTATTATCGCATCGCCATGTCACACCCCTCTGTCGTACTTATATCTACTGTCTACCGCCGCCGAGATCACTTGGGCCCGATTCTGAAAGCAAGAGAGAAGTTATTCAGACTCCAACCAAATATATCGCTACTTCCATTGAAGATGAGCCAAGAGCAGCCAAGGAGGCCACGAGAGGAGCGGCAGCGGCAGCGGCAATCTGTGTAGAGCCGACCAAATACGGCGATGTCTTCTCTGTGTCCGGCGACCTTGCCTCGAAGCCCATTGCGCCTCAGGACGCGGCGACGATGCACACTGCTGAGCTGCAGTGATGGGGGCGGTCTCCGAAGGGTGGCCCTGCGGATTCGATGTGGGCCGCCGCGGCATGGAATGAGAGGGCTGGGCTTGTTGGCCGCGAGGATCGCACGGACGTCGTCGCAGAAGAAGGGGTCACGGTCACCGAGGGTGAAGTCCCTGGCGGGCGTATCATCACTGAAAAAGTGGCTGGACAGGTTCATCTTTTTTTTCCTCTTAGCGAAGACATATAAATGCAAATCCTGGTCATCATCTGTTCGGATTTTATCAAAAAATTTCCGTGAAATCATTAGGTCGTTGGCCAGTACGTCGAACTCCTGCGGCAGATGCGCAGGTGGAGGTGGCCAGGCAGAGGCGATAACCATTGGCGAAGCTCTGAAACGGCCGGTCAATCGGCCGGGAAAAAATAAAAAAAAAAAAAAAAGAAGAAAAAAAGAATAATAAAATTGAAAGAAAGAAAAGAAAAAGAGGAAGAAAAGAAAAAAAAGGGAGAAAAAAAGAAAGAAAAAAACGAAAATAAAAAGAAAAAAAAAAAAAGAAAAAAAAAAAAGAAGGATAAAGAAAAAAAAGAGAAAAAAAGAAGAAAAAAAAAAAAAAAAGAACAAAGAAAGAAAAGGAATAGAAAAAGAAAAAAAGGAAAAAGAAAAAGAAAGAAAAAAAAAAAAATAAAAGAGAGGAAAGGAAAAAAAAAAAAAAAAGCAAAGGAGAGAAGAAAAAAGGGGAAGAAGAAGAAAAAAAAAAAGAATAAAAAAGAAACAAAGCAAAGAAAAAGAAAAAAAAAAGAAAAAAAAGAAACAAAATAAAAAAAAAAAAAAAAAAGAAAAAAAAGAAGAAAAGAAAAAAAGAACAAGAAGAAAAAAAAAAAAAAGAAAAGAAAAAGAAAAAGGAAGGAGGAGGGGGGGGAGGGGGGAAAAAAGAAAAAAAAAAAGGTAAGTAACAAAAGGTTTTTAAAGTAAGAAAAAAAAAAACAAAACAAAAAGGGAAAAAAAAAGGAAAAAAGAAAGGAGAAAAGTTAAGAAAAAAAAACAAAAAAAAGAAAAAGGGAAGTAGCAAACAAAAGAAAGGGAAACAAAAAAAGAAGAAAAAAAAAAAGGGAAAAAAAAAAAAAAACAGAAAAAAAAAAGTGGCTGGGACAGGTTCTCTTTTTTTTCCTCTTAAGCGAAGACATATAAATGCAATCCTGGTCATCATCTGTTCGGATTTTATCAAAAACTTTTCCGTTTGAAATTCATTAGGTCGTTGGCCAGTACGTCGAGGGCACTCCTGCGGCAGATGCGCAGGTGAGGTGGCCAGGCAGAGAGCGATAACCATTGGCGAAGCTCTGGAAGCGGCCGGTCAATCGGCCGGGACAAGCCTGTGGATCGAGGCGACGCGGCAGCCATTGTTGGCTGAGCAATGCACCACGGAGAGCGCAGTGGTCATCCCCGGAGGGCTAGCCGCTTCTGCTCAGACGGCCGCGCCTACAATGAGGGAACGCTCAGGGACGATGCCAGGATCAAGCTTTCTGACGTCCTCACGGTAATTCTTTGAAAGCAAGCAGAGAGTTGTGACTAACTTGAATGTGAAGAAACCTTGCTAGGTGTTCTACGACTGGTCTATCTATCACTTAGTATATAAGTTGGATTATCACTCTTATGGTTTTCTTGGGTGTTAAGGCCCTATCGGAATGAGCTTAAACCAGAGTTTTTTTCATTAACGTCGCCAAATTGTCAACTTGACATAGGCATGAGACTGGCGTCGTTCTTTCGCAGGGTGCCACCGCGAAGCTGCCCACGGATAGAGTGGCGACCCGGAGGACGCGGAGAGCGTGGTGAACGCGGAGCTGAGGAAGGGGGGCAGGACTGCAGCGCACCAGGCGGGGTGGCGGCTTCGGTGGCTGCGGCCGTGGGACTCAATGAGAGCATCACCAATCCGTGAAGAACGTAGTAAAAAGCTCCTTTCCTCATCTGGTAGTGTCTAGATCAAGAGGTTTAACGTTGTGCGTGGGTCTATTTTTGTCGTTGCTGTTCCTCTTGGGGTGAAGAGGTTGTTTGTGTAATGGACATGTACGTACTCAGTGCAGCTTTTCCCTTCGGTCGACGAACCAAATGGAGATGTTTTTTTGGGCAAGTATTGGCATTTTTCCACGAGAATTCTATTAAAATGGCCCAAGTACAATATAATCAAAATTTATGTATGACGCTTATTTTAATGTCCAAATTTTCAAAACGATCACTAAATAACAGATTGTTCGACGGCTCAAATATTAATAAAATAAAGTCATGTCGGATTTCCATTGAGCCATATCCACTCAAATCGAATTGCGAAGTGGGGTTTCTTCAAAAATTTTGGTACTTAAGTGATTAATTTGAAAATTTTGACGCTAAAGTGCGTATCATACATAAGTTTTGACACTTGTAGCGTACTTTAGTTCTATTAGAACCATTCAATATATAGGAATAGCAAAAGCCCCCGATGAGACTAGATACAGTCCAAGTGAAAGCACCACTCCATCTCGAATTCTCGTGCAAAATAAAAACATTTAAAATAATTATTAAGTTTGTTTTCCTTTTTTTTAACGAATAATTATATATGTGATATAAACGATTCAATATTTAATTACCATTGCAAGCCGCTCAGATGTAGTTTGCGAAAAACAAAAGTGAGCCCGAATTGGTGTAGAATGTAGGCATGCGCATATCGACTCAGTTACTCCGACTTCAACTGATAAAGTTAGGAATTACCTATTTTCAAGTTTAGTCCTCTACTGAATATTTGACTATTTGGATGCGTTTGGTCCCACATTTTAAAAGCGTGCATTTTGGAAAAATAATCGAGGGGGTTTGGTACTCATCCCTAATTAAGGGCTTTAGCTCAAAAGCTAGCATTGAGAAGGCATGACAAGTTCCTGAAGGCCTTCAATTAATCAAAATACATTGCCCCGTTTCGCCCTCAAAATTTTATTAAAAATTTAATTTATCCTTTTCAAAAAGTAAATCCTAATCTACGCTTCGCTTGACTATGCTCTCTACACGCCTCCACGCTCTTGAAAGCCGCTCCTGTGCTCTACGTTTCGCCTTCATCTCTTCTTCGCTCCGCTCTCACACTTCAGTTTGCTCGCCCTCCGGCACTTCGATACCTTCTTCGTCTCTGTTATTAATGCTTTTTCTACCTGGAAGAAACGTCGTTTTTGGAGCTATGACAGAAAATACCTTTGCGATTGGTATAAAACGGTGCGTGCGACCGCGGACCGCGGCACTTTAGACTTTTGATTATGTGTTTGCTTTTGGAGAACCATAGAGCAAGTATAGCAGTGGAAAGTGCTCGTTTTGATTTGAGCTTTTTTTCAAACTGAAAAAGAAATTGTCAAATTGCGGTTTACCCACGTTTGGGGGGTTCGAATACCGAAGCTAATGAAGTGAAGTACGCACAAAATTCAAGGTTGCGCGTTTGTCTCAGGAGATATTTTATGATAAATATAGAAATTATTTTCAAGAAAATAATTAATTTTTACTTATTTGATGAATCGCAAAAAGTGATTTTCTTTTTATCAAGGAGTGCCATTATTTCATGAAAATTAAGGGCAAAGTTTATGTGATTAGAAGAAAATACTTTTTATGGGAATTATTTCTATACAATTATAGTTAATTTTTGTTTATTTTGTGGTTTTGGAAACGTGATTTCCCGCTTTCCAATTTTTTTCTCCCCAATCTAAATTTCTTGTTTTCGGTCTAGGAAAAACTTTTTTACACACATCGAATAGTTTTTCATTATTCAAACGCCGAAAAGATTTAGGATTGAATTAGTAAAAAAAAGACTGAATTGACACAATTACAAAAGATTTATGACTTTTTTTAGTAATTTCCCATTGTTTTAATTAGGGTTAATATCCAAAAAAAATCCTATTCACTGGTACATTTGTGCCATTTTTTATGATAAAAAAATATCAAACAGGTACATCCATTCCTCCTTTACCCAAATTGAACAAAAAATCTCTAAGTAATGTGGCATGAATGTATGTGACGCGGATGTATTGGTTGATAGTTTTTATAACAAGATAATTAGCTTGGGGTAAATATGTACGGGTGTACTAATGATTAATTTGAGATAAATGAGATCGAGGAGGTAGACCATCATGTTTCGGGTCTCGTTTTTTATTTGCTTCCATTTCTTGCTATCAATGTCTTCGACTTTAAAGTTTTATTTGTTTCGAGAAAAATAAGTTATTTGGAAAATATTTTCCTAAGATATGCTGACTCTATCGCCATTTGTGCGTTCTAGCTTCTCTCTTGATCCTTGCCCTTTCTCGTTTCTTGGTTTAGCGTCTGTATGCATCATCAATTAGCTTTTCTGCTTGAAATGCGATGTTTTGCGATTACGGTTGAGGGTAGGGCTGTCAAAAAGACCCGCGCCGGCCCAACCCGACCCGACTCGGCCCGGCCCTCCCTAAAAGTTAGAAAATTTTCGGGTCGGGCCTTGGTACTGTTCCGGTACAGTACCGGTACTGTTTCGGTAAATGGGCCGATACCGTTTCTCTCTCTCTCGTCTTCGCTCTCTGCAATCTGCAACGACAATGGCATCTCTCTCTCCTCCTCTGCATACACTGCTCTCTCTACTCCTCTCTCCAGCCATCAAACCTCGTTGACCCACCAGGGGGAAAAAACTTCACTCTCTTTTTTCTCTCTCTGCTTCGTTCCCAGCACTCCGCCGCCGGTGGCCATGGTCGAGCCACTGCGTCTGTCGTCGTGGCGGCTCGCAGTCGCGCTACCCGCAAGCATACGTCGCTGACGAGTCCACCGGCTGGTGTGCGACAAGTGCACGCAGCGGCTCGTCCCTAGCTAGATCTAGAGCCATGAGCTCCTGAAGCAAGAACACGGGCAAGGCATGGAGTAGAGGATTTCCCTTTGGAGCCCATACTTCTGGTGGGAGGGGATTCTCACTCGACAGTGCAGAAGGACCAAATCTCCAACAGACATCTTGAGTAGGCCATGAAAAAAAAGTGGAGGATGCCCGAAGGCAAACGGAGGAAATCTGGGTTCATCTTCCCTCTGCTATTCAAGCCGATTGCAGCAGTAATACGAGATGGAGGGAGTTGGACAGTGAGAAGGATTCTAGCGCGATGTCGTTTGGGGCTCCAATTGAGATCTGGAAATCTGGGTCCTTGCGACCAAGGATCCGTCGTCGATCTACATATATCTATCATCACTTGCGTCCAAGGCTCCAGAGATTTTGGAAATTTGGGTGCTCACGGCCGAAGTTTCGTCGTCGGCGTCTCTAACCCCTCCGTCGAGCCTTGGCCGCAAGTGATGCACATGAGAGGTTGCTTTATTCTCCATAGATCTGGAAATCTGGATGAGTCTGACGAGCACAACGAGATGGCGGGGGCTTGAACGCGTGGCTGAGGATGGAGGAGAGCTCGCGGGTGGTCATCGGTGGCTGTGAATGGAGCCTGGAGGAGATGGGGTCGCTCGCCGGCGGTCTTTGGTGCTTGCAACGAAGGAGATGGGAAGACCAGAAAAATTCCATCTATATTTTTATTTTTTTATATTTGTTCAGATCACAACCACTAAATATTTTCTCTTTTAAGAGGGAAAAAAAACAAGAAAAAGAGAAGAACCTGAAAGTAAAGAGTCCATTAAAAAAACCAGATGCCGACCCGACTCGACCCGAGTATTTTGGAGGTATATAATTCGGGTATCATGTCAGCTCGGGTCGGGCTGAGCTTGGCACTGTTTGCGTTCGGGCCGGGTCGGGCCTATGTGTGACTTGACCCAACCCGGCCCATTGACACCCCTAGTTGAGGGAACGATGGTTAATGACCAATGCTCCTGGAGTGTTCGATGAAATTCCTGTGCTAGCTTTCGTGGCATGTTCCTGCTTCTCGGGTGCGCCATGGTAGTTGAACCAAGTTTTAGGTTTTTTCTTAGAAGAGTAGGGTGGTGGGTCTTGCTACATTTTGCAGGAAAATTATCCAAAAAATTTTAAACCTACTGCAATTGTGTCAATTTAGTTCTGAACTTTTTTTGTATCAATTCAGTCCTAAACCTTTTACAATTGTGCTAATTCATTCTATTGCACTTTTGTCAATTTAGTCCTAAACCTATTATACTTTTGTCAATTTAGTCCTAAACCTATTATACTTTTGTCAATTTAGTCCTAAACCTTTTAATCTTGCCAATTCAATCCTAACCTTTTCTATTTGCGCCAATTCAGTCCTAAACCTTTTTTTATCGTCGATTCAGTCCTAAACCTTTTATAATTATGCCAATTTAGTCCTTCCGGTAAATTTTTGCCGGCCGGCGATGACGTGGGCGCCAGCCGGCACTGACATGGACGCCGGCCGGCCGGCAACCTAATATTTTAATATTTTTTGAATTTTTAATTATTTAAAATATTTTTTTTTTTTCTTTTCTTTTCTTTTTTCCCCTCACATATTCCTCCTATGCCTCTGTCATCTTCCTCTACTCCGACGAATCAGAGGACGGCCGGCGAGCCGCCATGGCTAGGCGAAGCCCAACCTCAACGTGGCTGGGTGAGGCCAAGCCTCGCGATGGCCGGGCAAGGCTCGCCTTGCCAACCCAGATCTAGGCGAGACCATCGCGAGGCTCGCCAACCTCGGCGTGGCTAGGTGAGGCGAGCCTCGTCGGCTCGACCTCCCTCAGATCTAGGCTGGCGGGCAAGACTAGATGAGAACATCGCAAGGCTCGCCATGGCCAGGCGAGGCTCGCCTCGTCGGCTTAACCTCGCTCAGATCTGGGCGGCAATGAACCAGAGGACAGCCGGCGACACTCGCGAGGCCAGATCTGCTCGGCCGTCATGAGGCTAGATCTAGGTGAGGCTGAGTCTCACCGAGGTCAAGCCAACGAGGCGAAGCCCTCTGGTCCATCACTAGAGGAAGATGGGAGGAGAAAGAAAAAGGAATTTTAAAAAAAAATATTAAATTCAAAAAAATATTAAATATTAGGTCGCCGGCCCTCCGGTGCCCACGTCATCGCCAGCCGGAAAAAATTTACCTGAAAGAATAAATTGGCATAATTATAAAAGGTTTAGGACTGAATCGGCGATAAAAAAGGTTTAGGACTGAATTGGCAAGATTAAAAGGTTTAGAACTAAATTGGCAAAAGTACAATAGATTTAGGACTTTTTTGACCATTTTCCCCACTAAACATACATTGCGAATAAATAGGTCAGAAACGAGTTACCTTAATCAAATTTGATGGACCCGATCCATCGGTTTGTCGGATACCACCAAGAGTCGTCAGCACAGGGATAGCAACTCCACCGAAAAAATTCCAGCAAGCGGCTTAGAATTTCCCCGTGCGCGCACTTTCCATATGTTTTCCGCCACGTGTTCCAGCGTCCATCGCATTGACCAGCAGAGCCCGCCACGTGTGTGTCTCCCCGCCACGTCACACGCTCCTCTCGTACTGCCGAAACCGCTGCTTGAGCTCGATTCTGAAAGCAAGAGGGGAGAAATTTTTTCCAACCCACTGCCGACCAATATCACTTCTTTCACTGAAGATGAGCCAAGAACAGCCAAGGACGGCCACGAGATGAGCAGGCGGCGAGGGAGCAGCAACCCCAGGCTCGCGCGATCAAGTACTGCGACGTCTTCCCCGTCTCCGGCGACCTCTCCTCGAAGGCCATCACGCCACAGGTACGGCGGCGATAATGCAGTCCGCCGAGGCCACAAGTGCTTCGGGGGAGCCGCAGAGGGGTGGCCCCGGCGGATGCCAGCGGGATGCCGCAGCATGGAACGAGAGGGCTGGGCTTGTCGGCCACGGAGACGTATTCGACGTGGCTGCCAAAAGAGGGGGTCACCGGTCGCCGTATCTTCACTGAAAGAGTAGCTGGACAGGTTCACCTTTTCTTTTGCTCTTTCGGGGAAACAAAGAAATAAGTGAATTCCGGGTCATCGTCTGCTCGGGTTTTCCTGAAAACTTATTCGTTCAAACTCATTAGGTTGTTGGCCCGGTCGGTCGAGGGCGGGCGCGATAGCAGCGGCAGGGGCACAGGGGACCCGGCATAGTGTGATAACCATCAGGCGAAGCGCTGGAAGCGGCCGCTCAATCGACCGGGACAAGCCGTGGACAGGAGCGATGCGGCCGCCATTCTCGTGGGCTTAGCTGCACGCGACGGGGACCACTCGTGCCATCCCGGAGGTTTCAGGCGACGATCTGCAGATGCAGAACAGCACGGGCATATTTGGGATCCCCCTGCCATAGCTCTTCTAAGGCAGGGTGACCATAGTCATTAATATCTCCGGTCCGTCATTATCAATCGCTGTATCGATCGAGAGCCACGTGGTCCGGAGAAGCTGTCACCAAAAGCTTTGCGCGGCGTTACCACTAGTCTCGTTATGTTGTAGCACACACTCAGTAACCGTTTTTTGAATTTTTTTTTTGTGACAATTTTTTATCTTCAGACTAGTATCATGGTTTTTCTCTTCTCTCCCCCTCAAAAATTCTCTCTCCTCTCTCACGTTTTTGATTTCTCTCTCCCCGACGCCACAGACTACTCACTCTCCATTCGCCCCGACGTCCTGACGAGAACGTCCGACACTCCCCGACGAGGAGCAAGAGTCTACTATCGGCGTCCCCGAACCGAAACCCGACGCCCTCTCTCTCCCTCTTCGGTATCCGACGCCAAGCGAGGTCCAACCTCCCCCGACGACGAGCAAGGAGTGTCCTCGTCGGCGTCCCCGCAACCCGAACCCGACGCCTCTCTCTCTCCCCTTCGTCCCGACGCCGACCGACGTCCGACCTCCCCCATCCACGACGACGAGCAAGATTCTCCTGTCGGCGTCCCCCCAACCCGAACACCGAAGCCTCTCTCTCTCTCCCCTTACGCGCCGAAGGTTCTCTGGTAGCTTCTATTGAAAGCGTCACTCCGGGGGCTCCACTTCCGTCTCCTTTCCCTTGATAGAGGAGTTCGTCTGTCATCGCCTCGCAGCTTTCACGAGGTCGGTAAGCCTCCCGAGGCGGTGAGACCGGTTGTGTTTTCCGTTTCGGCGGGATGGGGGCATGAGTCGTTGATACGGTTCCGTTTATATTCTCCGAGTGATGAGATTCAGTCGAGCAATTGCACGTGTAAATTAGGATTCTTTTGGATTTCCTTGCATTTCTGATGTAGGCTGAATAACCTGGTACATTGATATGGTTCGCTATAGTTGGTAGTAGAGATGATACAATTGTGCTTGCTTTGGATGGCTAATAGCTAATAGAATGGAGGTGTCCTTTTGATTGTTTGCTTTATTTGTTTAGGTATGAAGTGGTGAGATTGGTAAGTTCAAAAGAAGTGTTAGAAATCCTACATATGTGATGGCAGGTGCAAACCATAAGAGTGTTGGGTTTGTTCAAGGTGTTCCAGACACAAGAGCACCTCATTGTTCATTTGTTCTGGAGAGCTCGTGTACTGGCTAGTGAAGTTCGTAAAGTGATACCCCTGGACAGAGGACAGCATGTGAAACTTAAAGCAGATGTTGAGAACCCAGGTACGAATTGAATAGTGCTAATCTTTCACTTGACGGGCATTCTTTGTAGACGGGGAACTTTATCATGCATTGTTAATAAAATACTCTCAAACTGCTTACAGGTAGTCCCTAAATTCATCCAAAAAAATTAGGAAGTCTCATTGTTCACTCAATGGAACTTGAGCTGTGCTCCTGTCCTCTCGAGTCAAGTTGATTATTCTGTCGTAAGGAAGTAGGAGTTGCCCCACTTTTTTACGAAAATTATGGTTTATAAAAAGAAAATAGTGATTTCATTAGGAGAGCAGGAAATTTCTTGTAGAATTGGCTTGATTGAAGAGAGAATTCGCAATGTTGCTTTGACAAATGTTATTGTAACATCAGGTAGATTTATGATTTCACTCTGGGTAACTTTACATTATCAGTGGTATTTGGACAAATGGTGTATATATAGTAGTGTCACCATATACAATGCATATAACAATTGACATATTTGGCATTGATTGCTACTAATGTTGTCAATTTCAGATCCATGGGTCATGGAGTGTTGATGAATTGTGTAGAATAAAATATGCACGTTCTTCATGTCTTGAGCTAGTTTCTGCAAAATTCATTGTTAGTGCTGTCTAAAGGCTTGCCCAATATTTTTTAAGCATTGTTAAAGCATTTAGGCATCTGGAATTGCCCTTGCAGCAGTCTACTTCTAGGTGCAGTTACCTTAAAAACTCCCATGTTTATCTGGTTCAATGCTCAGGTTTGGTTGGCGCGGTCAGTCAAGGGACAAGCATCATGCACTGTTTTATGTGTTGATGATGATGGCATTCTGCGTGTTGGTTTCCTAGAGCATCCAGGGGATGGAAAGCGGACCCGGCGAAGATGGAAAGGGTGAAGAATTCAAGGTTGGGGATTGGGTTCGCATTCGTCCTGTCTTACGCTGCTAAGCATGGATTAGGCTCTGTTACCAGGGAGTGTCGGTATAGTTTACTGTATACGACCAGATAGTAGTCTTTTTCTGGAATTGAGCTACCTGAGCACTCGATGGCATTGTGAGCCAGAAGAAGTCGAGCATTGTGTCCCTTTTAGGGTGAGCAAGAGTCTTCTGTTATTTATAAATGATGCCTTTCTCTCTCCTCTTGTGCATTTTTGTTGTTTACAGTTCCATGTTTTCTAGTTTACTTATGGAATAGAAAATTGTATTATTTTGACAGATCGGGGACCGCGTTTGTGTGAAACGGTCTGTTGCAGAACCTAGATACGCTGGGGTCGTGGAGACACATCACAGTGTTGGGAGGATATGTGAAATAGAGAATGATGGTCTGCTGCTAATCGAGATACCAAACGCAATATGCCATGGCGAGCGGATCCTTCTGACATGGAAAAGTTGGAGGATTTTAGGTAATGATCATCACGTTATTTTATATCCTATCCCTTACATGTTTTTGCAAAATTGATCTGTTGCTCTTCTTAGGTTGGTGATTGGGTTCGAGTGAAAGATCTGTTCCCATTCCCCAAATATGGATGGGACGACATCACACGAGACAGCATTGGAATGTGCATAGCTTGGAAGAAGACGGCGATATGGGGGTCGCTTCTGCTTCCGCAATAAGCCCTTTGTTGCTCAATTACAGACGTGGAAAAGATGTTCCTCCTTTGAAGTGGGACAAGAGATTCGGATAAGCCGTCCGTTAGTCAGCCTCGGCTTGATGGTCAAATGAGACCCCTGCAACTGTTGGAAAAGTTGTGAGATCGACACATGGATGGAGCTTGAATGTGAGTATATTCCTTTGCTATAAATTGGTGCATGCTGCCTCTAGACAAACCATGTAGGAATTATTGACTGGCTGAGGTAAACCATGAGTCACCTGTGAACGTTGTTTTCACTAAGACATGGCAGAGTAAATTGCTCTCTATGGATCTAAATGGACATGACTCCTGACGCCTGATGAGGTCTGTTACCCTTCTGCAGGTTGAAGGGTATGTCAAGATTTTTGCTGGGGAGATAAGCATGGTTGGACTGTGAGGGATAAAGACGAAGATGAGGCAGAGGTGAAGTCAGCCGAGAAGCTCACTAAGACACATGCTGGACTGGTCACTAAGCACTTGAAGTGAAGATGAACTTGGTCACCTCCTACTGCGCCTAACGTTTCCAAGGAAGAGAATGGACAAGCGGCCTATCATCTGATGAAGTCGAAGCTGATTAAGAAATGTATTCCTAACGCAGATGTAATTTAGCTTAGAATAAACAGACCGTGGCCGCTTCTTCTACGTGGCCTGCAGTGCTGGGGTCAATAAAAACCTGAACATTTTCCTAGCATTGAGTAACTGTAAGCATATTAATTTACTAGGTTCTGCATATTTTTCGTCAATGCGATAAGCGCCCAAAGAGTAGCGACGTGCATGATACTGCGCGGTGGGTCCAACCGCTGCAGCAGGTTAGAAAAGATTTAGGTTGACACTAACCATTAAGCTAATTCACCACCAGATTTCTATTTGCCGTAAAGACTTTCCCCTACGTTAGAAACATACCAAATTGCTAGTATCATCCACAAATGCAAACGAAATAATCTGATTCACTTAGACCATATAAAGAACGGAGTTTGACCAACCATTGCACCTGTGATGCACCATAATAGGCTGATCAGCAGCTAGAGAAACTCCCCAATCATTTCTGACTAATGTTGGTTCGTGTCATAAGTGTGAATCGTTTTACATACGATTCAAGATAAACGAACGGGCAAGGCCATATAGACAAGTCCTGTAGTACTCAAACCCTATATACTTCAACAAAATAAAAATCCCCAGGTGACAAGAAGAGCCAAATTTTTAGGAGTCATATAGCGCCAATGCTAATGAGACCTATCAGCCAATATAAATGATCCTCAACCATAAATACAAATACAGTTACATGCATCTCATTGGAAATTTCAACCACCTCTAGCTTCTCTTCTTGTGGCATCGTGAAGCAAGTCAATATCAACTCCATCAGGAGGTGGCTGAACAGACTCACTACTGATCCTCTGATAAAGCAGGAGGTGGCCTCACGTCCTTCAGCACGTGGAACATGCGGAGTCGGTTTTGTCAGCGAATTGTGCCTCAGCGCGATGAAGTAGGTGATCATCCTTCTGTCCAATACTCCTCTAACAGGCCTCTCTGCCACAATCTTG
>JAGVVM010005998.1:0-12127 GCA_019149425.1 Psidium friedrichsthalianum
TCCAGTACTTTTTCGGTGGCCGCCGTGCGCCGTCGTTTTCACCGCTTTCTCAGCTCCGTTTCAGCCTCGATTAGGTAAGTTAAACCTCTATTTCTCGATTAGAATATTATACATGCCATGGACAAGCTCTAGGGTCCGATTCGAGGTAAATCGGTTTAGGAAAAATTGCCGGAATTGGCGTATTTGCGCAAATTAAATTCTGTGGGCCTGTGAATATTCTGTGGATTGGTGAAATGTTGCTGTCCATGTTTGAATGAGGCTGTTTGAGGTGGTGGATGTGGGTCCCGCGACGTTCGGGTACCGAAAAATGGATTTTTGGGATATTTAGAGCGAAAACGGGCCAAACAGTGTTCTGAAATTACTATTCACGACCCACGAACACTGTTCACATGCTGTCCAATTAAATTTTGATTTGAGAGTGACAAGTTTTGTGGGTCCCATGTGGATCGAGTACCGAAAAATGGGTTTTTGGAGCTTTTTATGCAAAATAGGGCCCGAGCAATATTTTTATTACTATTCCGAATATTTGGGGCCCGTATTCGTGTTCAAAATAATATTTGAGGATGGATTGGATGTGTTTGATTTAAATGCCTGATTATTTATATCGAGCCATTGATTGACTGTTATTTGAAATCCTGAGATTTTGGTCCCGGATTGGACCTGATTTGATATTTTCTGGCCCTGTGATTTTGAATACTTGAGTTGAGACCTGAGAGTGGGGTTTGAGGGTGTTTAGTATTCTGAGAAGGGATTTGAAGGTTAGCTTGCTGAGATTTGTTCTCATAGGTGATTGCCCTTATTTTTCAGTCCCTAGGATATAAGCATGGCAAGGACACCACAAGATTTGATATCCAGGTGGCGGAGTATCCAGTTGGCGAGAACAATTGATGGTGAATCGGTAGTTACTGAAGAATGTGGCGTCCCTGGATTAGTTGTTGTCATTAATATTTGTAAAACTGATACTGATGTATAATATGGAGCTGAGAATGTGTAATATATGAGGTGTTATGATTGGCTAGTCCTTGCTCATTTGTTGTCAGGGGTAAGGTATCGCTTCCGCTATCGCAAAATTCAGATATTAAGGTTTCAAGGTCGGCGACAGTCCTGGGATGTCGCATGTATCGACCATCGTTGTGCAGATGTCGCGCGCTCGTGGAGGTTGGGGGCGTGACAATATAGGTATATTCTAGACCTATTAAACAAGTGGGTCAGATCGAGGTTGGGTCGAATCATAAATAGTTCGACTCAAATTGATCTATTAACTTGTTAATGGCCCATTTATTCATAATGCAAATTTCTTGACCCATACCCAACTCGACCAACAATCGATCCATACCTGATTTAATCCATATTGCTAATACACTTTCATACTTATCCCAATCTAAGAAAAGTTGCTTCTTATAATTTATTTAAGAGATTATATAGCTAAAACACTCCCGTGCAATATAAATTTAGTAGACAGCTTATATATTTTTTAAATGAATTTTATTATTTTTATTTTTCTTTCTTTTTTTATTTATTTTTTTTAACAATGTCCGGCGAGGGTCGCCTATCGACCCTAGCCGAGACCCGACAAGGGTAGGCTGATGACCCTTATCGAGCTTTGTTTTAAAAAAAAAGGAAAGAAAGAAAAATATAAAAAATATAAAATATAAAATATAAAGAAATTCATAAATATTTATATAAAAAATTATAAAAATCCTGTTAATTGTCGAGTCTCTTAAATGGATTAAGTCTAACTGATTGTGAAAGTGTAGATGCCTCTTAAATGGGTTGTAAATGAGTTCACAATGAACCCATTTATAATCCACTTATTTTGGCCTTTTTATGGTGGCCTACTAAGTTTCTTTCAGCCTATTTATGACCTGTTTAAATGCTTGTGGGTCATTAAAAGAGTTTTGGACCGATTTTGATAGGTCTAGTAAATTCTATGAGTAAATATAGCTAGGATCAACATAAGGCCCATTAAAGTGCTGGCATTAAGAATTTTATGAACCTATTTATAGTGTGGACATAATTATATTAGTTTTATAATCAACCTAAAGGTTTAAGTCAAAACCCATCTTCGTGCATACATTATGTAACAAACCCATATTATTATACATGTTTTTTTTTTGTGCGCGTGTACATATTATTGCGGAAGCATTACATATTTTGTAAACGGGGGATTGTAATATATAGAGATATACATAAAATAATTTCTAATAATATTTACAGTGCTTTATTTTTATTGTATCTCATAAATTTGATCTGTCAGAGAAGACAGAAAAGAAAATAAAGAAAAAGAGACGGAACAATAATGGTCTGACGTTGGCCACCTTGACCAGGTGAAAGACGATGAAACACTGGCTAAAGATTGCCGTTTTTCCCCGTCGCTTTTCCGGCGGGGATGCATGAATTGTTGATGCTTCCGAGCCGGTTCATTTCGTCATCCGATTAAATTAAAAAGTCACAATGCTTCCGGATCAACACGGTTGTTTCTTTTCTGAGGCTATAAAATAGATTCAAAACAGAGAAAAAAAAAAAAGTGTTGTGAAGATTCCTCTTGATGCCACTATTCTTCTTCTGCTTCTCTAATATTTTTTTACTCTTCGATATATTGTTCCATGGGTTCGCATTCATAGTTGAAGAGCATCTCGAAGTACATCATAGTGTTTTTGTGAGATATCGTATCCTAAATTAGTATTTTGGTCGAAACCGTTCTTACTTAGGGAATTACGATAGCTTTGGGGAAACGCATTGCCTCAATCCGCTTCTCCTAAAATTAGTTTTTTTTTTTAATTTCGTTCAACTAGAATTCGTGACCTTTATTTTACTGTAAACGTTAGATATCCCAAATCACTTGCTTATTGGGTTTATAAGGGTGTGTTTGGTAACGTTTTTGTTCCAAAAAAGTGATTTTAATAAGAATCATTTTTTTTATTTTGTTCCTCAGATGAGTTTTAGAGAATCAAAACACATTTAGTAATTGCATAAAATTTCTGTTTCAAGAACAGAAACAGATTTGGTAACTATACAAAATTTCTATTCCGGGAAATAATTTCTCTTCCCAATTTGTCATTTAAATCAAATAATTATATAATTATATTTAATGATTTTCCTCAGACTTCACAGTTGTGATCCTTTTGCACCATGACATCTTTTTGGCCGAAATAGAGATGCTTCAGATGCGGATGGTCGCTAATGCAGTATGGTACTCCGGCAACAAATTAGGCAGGGTTTAGGAAAAATCTAACGGCAAAATCACCAAAAATAAGATTGGCCAATTGAACGGATCCATGCCCTACTTTTTGAGATTTTTTGGGAATTTTCGGAATGATTTACTCATTAGAGGCAAAACCATCATTTGGGAGAAATCGAAAGACAAAATCGTCAAAAATAGGATTGTCTAGTTGAAATGGCCCATTTACTAAATTTTTTTTATTCTTTTTTGAATTTTTGCTTTTTTTTTTTCAATATTTTTAGAATTTTTATGAATTTTCCATTTTTTTTAGATTTTTTAATCATTTTATGATTTTTTTTTATTAATATATGAAATTTTGTTTAAACAAATTATCCGGACAGGGTCAAGTTGACCCAGCCCATGCTTAGCAGGCGCCCGACAAAAGTAGAATAAGACTATCGTTGCCTTTTTTGATTCTTAAAAGTGTTCTTTTTGTTGAGAAACAACTCTTTTTTTTTTGTTTCTCAAAATTGATCCAAAAGTGTTTTCGAGAGCAGAATCAGAATCACTTGCGTTACTAAACATATTTTTTATCTTTTTTTGTTTCGAGGAACAAAAATAGAGTAATAAAAACGTTTGTTACCAAACGGGCCCTAAGCGCGTGTGTTGGGAACAGAGAAAAGAATTCCCGGTGGGAATGTCCGAACTTGACAAGGAGTTAACTTTTTTTATTTTTATTTTTTTGGTCTAGAAAAAAAGGATTTAATTAGGTACAACAACCGCTAGAAATGTCGAGAGTCCGTACTATGAAGATGCTGGCGGAATCATGCGACATTTTTCAGCAAGGGCCCAAAGCTGGGGTCCATCCACCGTGTCGTCGGTGAAATGTGGGTGGCAAGATTGGTTCCACCCGAACTACGAACTCGGTCTTGAATCTTCTATTCTGGTCAGGAAGGGAGTAGAATCTCCGAGCGCTTCCCCTAAGAAACGATTTCTTCGGACCTCAATCCCAGCCATTTTAAAGCTTGGTCTCGTATCAAATCAGGATAAACTTGCATATGTACGGCTCTGCTCTTTTGCCTTGGAAGTGGATAAGGGCCAGACGGGAAGAATCAATATAAGAGTGCAGATCGTGTTGGAGACGTCTTGAGTAAACTTCTAGGAAATTTCGCGACTGAGAGTCGAATCGGATAAGGATTTAGTTGCAACTACTGGGTGGGTTATCGCAATCGTCGGACACTCTTATCACCAAGGAGTTAGTGGGCTGTCTCATCATCATTCCCCAGCTCAAGTGCTTGTGGTGACCCGAGCTCCGCACTGAAGCTATGGCTGTGCCCATGTAAAAGAAGAAGAACCATCTGTCTCCACTGCTTCTCTGCATTTTGAAAGGCAACCCCTCCTCCACGTTTCCATGCGAATTCCTTTCCTACGTGCGTGCTCACACATGCTTCTCCGGAAAAGCTTCCGGTTTCCGGGCTATTCCGAGGTCCTCATCGAGCTTTTCCGCTGATTTACAGGTTTGGTCGGTCAACCGCTCTCTAGCTTTGGCCACGACTGTGCGTAAATTTGGCAAAGGTGAGTCATTTTCCTTTGGAACAACCTTAACTTTCGGCTCCCTAGACAAACTTAGAACAGCGAAAGTCCGCCAGGCAACGCGGTTATCCCAAACTAGAATAAAAGCGTCAGAGACAGGGAAATGTTTCAGAAGAGTATACCAAAGCCAGTGTTTATGCCCTTCTGATCGATTTGCATGTGAGACGCATCAGAAACTTCGAACTCAAGTAAATTATGCAGCTTGAGTCGGAAGGCTTCATGGAGAAGTAGCCTATTGCCTTTTCCACGCACGTAGCTTATTTTCAAGCATGTGTATAGAGAGATGCAAAGGCGCACCGCCGAAGCAAAGGTGCCCCTTATTTTGACAAATTAGACAGATTTCCGTCCGACCTCTGTCCTTGTCGTTCGGTAAAGCGTTGAAAGTAGTATACCCAGAAGGTTGTGGGCGGCTGGACATCCATCTGTATAACTTTCTGCATAGAAAGGGAGCGCATGACAATACTTTTGCTTCAGAAATCAATTTCTGACCAAAAGTTGATTTTTTTTCCTTCTACTTAGATACAGAAGTTGATTTCTAATTAGAGAAATTCGTTTGGTAACGGTTGAAAATTTCTACTTCTAAAATATTATTAACACAAAATTTTCTATGAAAAATTATTGTCGGCTTATGGAAAAATTTCTACTTCATTTTTAAATTTTATTAAGAATAATTTTTATTATTAAAAATATTATTTACTTTTTAAAAATAAAAAAATTATTATTTATTTTTTATTGTGGTGGTTGGAGACAGCGACTCTATGGTGGCGCCCGACCCACGGCGCAGTAGTCAATGATTGGTAGTAAGGGCTAGAGGTGGTCGGTGGTTGGCTGTTGTGGCAGTGAGTGGTGGTCAGTGGCAGCGATGGTAGGTGGTCACGATCGGTGGCCGGTGGAGGTCGGCGATGGGCAGCAACGGTTGGCTGTGGTCACAAGTAGCGATGGGTGAAGATCAACAGTGTTTGGCAACGATTTTGGGCAATAGTGGGCGGTAGCTGACGGAGGTCTACGGCGGGCAGCGGTCAACGTTTGGCGACAAGGGGTGGTGGTCGCAAGTGGTGGTCAGAGGTGGGCGGCGACAAAGGTTGGCAGAGGTGGGCGTGGTTGAAAGGATGAGGCAAGAAATACTTCTTGATTTGAGAAGCAATTTTTTTTAGCTTTTCAAATTAGCAAAAAAATGACTTTAGAAATAAAAATTCACTTCACAAGTAGATATTTCTTTCAAAAGTAAAAATTGTTATTAAATGGATTTCTACTCTAGAAGCACATCTGAGCAGAAATCCACTTCTAAAAGTATTGCCATGCGCACCCTAAAAGACTTGCTCTTTTTCCACCCGTATTTTGAATCCTGGCGGATCCTACCACCTTAAATTGACTGCATTACCCCTTGGAGGACCCACTCTCGATTTAGTTTTTACATTTTTTTGGCTTCAATTTTATTGAAAGCCAAAACTACCAACATCTTTGTCAAACAAGGGACGTTTAGAGAGCATAAACAATAATGTTTTAGGGAGTATTTTCTTTAGCATTTGCTTGATAATGATGGATGTTTGGACGTTTTAATGTAATTGATGCTTTTAATTTTTTTTTAAATCATGCAATGATGGCATGATAAATAGATAAAATCGGGCTATCAGATTAACATAATAAAATGAAAGTTGAGCAATTAAAAGACATAGACAATAATGTAATGACAAGTCAAAGTTTTAAATAAACAAAATGCATACTAAAAGAAGAGGAGGAAGAAACTAGAAAAATGAGAAAAACACATCAAGAGTGAGTTCCGCATTTGACCTTTATAAATGTTGTTTGAGAGTAACATGAGTAGTTTTGTTTTCTAGTAAAATTAAAACAAGAAGAAAAAATGAAAGAAGAAGTAAGAAATAGTTTAAAATCAAGAGTTAGGTGCACGAGGAATAATGCGGTCAATTCAAGGTGGTACAGCATGGAGGAACGGACAAAGGCATGGAAAAAATGCGAGCCCCATTACAATTTCAAAAACTTGGAATTAGTAACATCGGTGCAAGCTTTTCAAAAGAAGAATTTATTCCTTGCCCGATGGTAAAGCAATGCCCGAGGTCTAAAAGTGAAGGGAATACTTTTGGAAAAAAACTGTCAGCAAAGCTACGTGTGGTGGACTTGTGTGAGATTATTAGGTCTAGCTAAAGCAATATATAAAAGCATCTCCACCTTCTTTCCATTCCGGGGGCTAAGCTCAGCTGATGATTTTGGGCAATGTGGTAGAGGGAATTACTATTAAGATCTGGGAATTGGTGAACAAGCTTCGGTTTCTTTTGGAGAGGTACGTACCGGGGCTGTACTTGGTAAGCTTCCGATTCAACTTTCCATGCTTGTGTGATTGAATTACAAGATTCTGAGCGATTACATTCCAGCTACGCGATCATTCGATCATTACTCGTGGCAAAGAATGCCTCAAAGGTCATCATATGAATGGATCGATCTCCTCCATCTGCTTTCCCTTTGTTGCATTCTCTTTTCCAAAGATGGACAACTGTTCTCTTTCTTTCATTTTTGTCTTTCGCTTCGCCCGACACTTGCGAATTATGATGAGGCCATAAAGCATAAAGGGTTCGCTGTAAGGACCTGACATACAATTGTACTTGCTACTGTCTAAGGGTGTGTATAGTTCCAGAATAGAACAGGACCCATCCATCAGTCCAAGTCCAGTTCCAGTTCTAGTGTATACATTATAGGTTCCAAGGTCCAAGAATTGGGAAATCAGTTACGAATTCGTTCATACCTGTCGCGACCTAAAAATCGATTAAGATTTTAGGTTAATGGATTATCAGGCTAATTAAGTGATTAACCTAATACAGGCTCTCCCAAGCCCTACCAATTCGCCACTTTGATTTGTTCAAACGATTTAGAATTCTGGAGTCGCCATTAACCATTTTGGTAGGTTGGTTAGATACCTAAATAAAATAGCGGGAGGAACTATTTTATTCCTACGAACCAAAGATTGAGTGTTCGGGGACTTAATTACGCTAGTTAACTGAAACTAACGCCCTTTCGGTACCTTGATTCCATGAGAAAACTATGTTCGGTAACTCGACATTGATTGATTTCCTTTTCTTATTTTTTGTGATTTTTTATCCTTTTTTTTCGGAAAAAATTATCCTTTCTTAGAAAAAGGATATTTCCAGTTTTTTTTTATGAGGAATGTATGTAAAAGGGAATCGATGTAATGATTTTCGGTGCTCATGAGCTTTGAGATTCCGATAATACCCCAAAGTTACAGAGTTCGACCTTCCAGGGTTCAAATTGTTAATCAACAAACAAACAAAAGGAAACTAGTCCTATGCACGGATTACCAAAAGAACAAAACAAATCACAAAAATCGGGCCTCAAATAAAAAAAAATACACAATATATTTGAGAGGATATTGGGATTTAAATCAAATCGAGAAAACAAATCGAAAGGTATAACGAGCATGCCAAAGATCCATTCAAATATCACCCGAAACATATGTCAAGAATCCGAAAAATTCATGCAAATGTCCATAAGGTCGAACAAACATTCGAAACTCATCCAATTAGGCGATTACCATATTAGTCGTACATGGTAAAGTTTTGTTTCATGCAATTAAAATCTTGATTCATGAACAAATTCTCGCAGTATATCTAGGTAGGAAGGTTACCTAATTTGGAACTTGAGTCGGAAATTCGAAGGCCAATCGGGTGGAGGAGTTCACGCGCCAACAAGCTCGATCAAACAAGGATTTGCAGCAACAAATCCACACTCTATAGCACTCTGGACAGTAGATATATTTGAGCCAAAAAAGTGTTACAATCAACTCAATTAATGTGCCAAAACCTGTATCAAACCAGCAAGTGGAAACGCTCCAAAAAAAAAAAAAGGGCTGAACGGCCGAAGACTTTGTCCCGAACAGCAGCTCGAGATAGTGCGAATTAGGAGAAACGATTCTCTCTCTGTGTGTAATTTTCCTCTCAGCCCCCCTCCTTCTCGGTTCTTTTTCTCGAAAAATCTCCGCTCCTCTGTGAACTCTCCTCGACGAAAATTTTAGAGAGAAAATCCGGGGAAGGTCTCCCTCCCTGTTACCAAATCGCCCCCCCCTTAAAAGAAACTCCCCTGATCGTTCGCCCCTTCCACCGAGAGCCAACTCCTTCTTTTTATCATGCCTGTCTTCTTTAATTATTCACATACCTACCAAGCGCCATCATTCCTCCTACCACCGAAAACACCCCTCCACCTCACCTGTCGGTCATCATCTTTTTCTTGTGCCGTGGGTTGTCAGCATCCTCATCATCTCTTGGCCCCTCCATTGAGGCAACGCATGGATGTATGTTTGACAAAGTCACCATGATCTCCTTCCTGTCTGATGCCAATTCGAGAGTTCTGTCGGCAGCATCACTCCACATTTTTTCGCAGCTCAGTCTGAAAATTATCCTGTCATGACTATGTTGTCAGCGAACATCTTGCCGGTCTTGGGCATGACGTGCTAATGCAATGTCACGTTGAATTCTTTGCCCAGTAAATCGCTTCTCTGATCTGTTTTGTGTTACACGTAAATGCCGACGGTAAGTCAGCCGAGATGTTCAACGTCAAGGTGTCCTCATCGTTCCCATTACGTTGCTTCCGAAACCAATTCGCATTGGGCACCTCAACATGGACCCAGGGAGAGGGAAGGTTGAACTTGTCAGAGCAAAAAGCCATGGCACACACCAGTGTCACGATTGTGACTCCCAAAGTCAACAGGGTATGCCCGAATGTGTGCATCCTCTCATCATCCCTTGTCACAAAGTTTATGGCAACACCTTTCCTTCTAAAACGTCCACCTCGTCCTATACAATGTAAGTAACTCTCCGGTTGGGTCGGCAGATCATAATTTATGACGAGTGAGACTTGCTGCACATCAATTCCACGAGCCAAGAGATCGGTGGTGATGAGAACCCGAGAAGACCTAGATCTAAACCCCCCGCATCATTATATCACGGGTATTCTGGCCATGTCACCATGAGTAGAAGACACAGTGTGGTCTCGGCTTTGCATTTCGTCAGTTAGTCAATCCACTTTGCGCCTAATATTGACAAAAATGACACTCGGGATGATGGCCAGGGTTTCATAGAGATCCCACGGCGTTTCCAGCTTCCATTCTTCTTTCTGTTTTCCTCTTTTTCCTTTCAGTGATCCTCATTGGGTTCCCTCATGATTTGGCCTAACAACCCATCAAGGACGGATTATCAAAACTAAACACTCTGATTCCTTTTATTATTATTACACCCACTGAATACCCTCCCGCATTGGTTCACGACACCTTGGTAGGAGAATGGCCATCATGGAGTGGTCCCTCCGTGCTTCCCCCTTAAGGTGGATTAATGATCCTTCCACTACTGCCGAAAGTTGGCCATCCCTCTTATACCTGTGGAACGACAAATGGGAGATATACCTAACCATCCAATTTAGTACTTGCGCTGCTTCTTCACGAACACCAGGATCAGAACTGATGTCAACGTTGGGGTGGTTTTGTAGCTTTGGCCAACTTCTTCGATCATATAGGGCATGCATTTCAGCACTGACCGGGGAAGAGATCCTTGGGCCTTGTCTTTGGTCGTAGCGTCGATAGCGGCCCTTGAGGAAATTAGAAAAACCTGACCGTAAATCCAATGGCAAAAACCTCACTATCAGCTCAATGGAAGCTTTAACTTTTGGAATGTAGTGCCCAATGTCGTGGCCTTTGAATATCTCCAGACTAACGTGCCAGCTAGAATCGTCATCGCGATGGAGAGCAGAGCTCCGAGCCTAATTACCTTTGGCTTCAATTGTTTAAGTAACTCTAACACCATATGATTCATGGTGAAAGTCAAAGTCATGCTCTGCCATCGTCATACAGGATTCCACAAGCTGATCATGTTGCACACCTGAGTTAATATTTCTTTCTTCCAAACTGTCAAAAGTTGAGAGTCACGCTATCTGAGTAGTCCTGTCTGCGGTTGGGCATGGTTAGATGCATTAAACACTCAAGTAAAACCTCATTTCTCGATGAAGACAGCCCAGGGCCATGTATCTATGATTTTCGTCACTGAGAAGCTCGTGGAGTTGTTTCATGTAAGAATTTAAGCTGCTTGTTGAAAGTCTGAAGATCTCCAAGGCGGAGAAGAAGAGTTTTACCAATGGGTAACAGACGTGATGAGTTATTTCGCTTGTCCAATCCATTGCATAATTTACCCCTTATGCGATCCACAGCCTTAGATAATCTCGGCGAAGATGGTGGGGCCCGATTATCTGCTTCACGTCGTAACGTTCGTATTTCGACCAGAGTCAGCTGGTCATCATACCGGTCCGGAGTATCATGGTGATGGCTGTTTATGATACGTCTGTTGTTCTCCATGCACTTGGTCCCTATTGAGATTTTTTTTCGATAAAAGGAGAGTTTAGAAGGTTTGGGAGCTCTATTCGGACTCACTCAAAACCTTTGAATCGGTCCGAGAAGAAATGCCGTGAGAGAATCTGTATGATCCGAGGATGACTTTAGAACTCTCCGCTACTGGAGTTTGTATGCTAGTCTCTGGAGAATCATGCATAGATATGGCGCACCGAAGTGCTAAGCGCCAAGTTTTGATGCAAGTTTTGTCTATCAGTTAGCGGGATCTGCTCACCTCTCTTTCCTGCGAAAAGGCTTCAAGAACCCTTCCTGCATGTTCTTACTTACCTTGGCAACTCGTTTTTTTTCTCGCTACGATCGCAGTGCTGATGGCACTTATGGCGTCGCACAGTTAATTGTCTTCGAATCGCAGACCTTCATATTCATATAACGCCATAAAAGCCATGAGGGCTAAATCAAATATCCGCTGAATGCTCTATAGCCTCGGTAGCGTTTTCTTGTCGCCACGCATGCGGGCAAGTGGGGTTTCGAATGTTTGAAAAACATATCGGCGTTGCATGATGAACTCGTCTTGGCACCAATTGAATGAAACTCGTGCTTAGCCGCGAATGATGCGCTACAACATTTCCGCTCACCTCGGTCTTAAACCTCCAGAAGTTTGAAATCACGGAGAATCGAATCAAGTCAATTCAATAGAACGAACGGCGGGTCTTTCACAGTCTCAAAATTTCCACGGCAACAAGGCACATTGACATACGTGCTAAGGATCGAGTTTCTTGATAGTTGCGAAGAGTTTGATACATTAATGTGCAGAGCAATCGTAGGCTTGGCTTTTAACCTCGGAGCTAATACTTCCAATAACATCAACCGACCTTGGTATCGATTTTCTAGTGGGGGTGACTATTGTCACTGGCTATACTCCTACTTACGACGTTGGGCAAAAATGTAATACATGTGCGACGAGGTGTGTTGCACAAGGACCAAGGGGGGAGAAAACGATCCTGGATTAA
>JAGVVM010005999.1:0-13320 GCA_019149425.1 Psidium friedrichsthalianum
GGAACAGGATTGCGAGAGAAGGCATGAAGAAAACCGTGATAATCAGTGGAGACAAAGCGAAAGCCTCTTGTGAGCAGTACCTTCACAAACAGAGAGAGAGAGAGAGAGACGCACGGATCTCAGAACCGGAATGCCCACACCTTCTTCTTCCAAAGAGGGAACGATGGATTTGATCGAAATCTGATGTGAGCGCTTGCACCTCTCTAGATTGGCGCATCTTGCATGAGAAGTGGAGACTCGTTCGAACGAGAGAGAGAGAGAGAGAGAGAGTACAAACTAGGCGATGGAGACGAGAGGTATTCTTAATTTAGGGTTTTTAAGTTTCCTAGAAGCCATTCGTAATAGAAGGGACATTTGAGTGATTCAGTAACTGAACCGATCCTTTACTGAATCGGGAAGACAATTTTGGGTTATTTCATTAGTTGAACTGAAAATCGTGAGACGAGAACTCTCTCGCTGCATCGGGGATACTTAATTTCTCAAACGCAAGGTATGCTCCATTGGCATGACATACACTTTCCGGTCAGTAATTCAAAAAATCATCAGCTTGATGTGGGGCCACAGGTGTGGGAGAGCCAGGCAAGCGCCCTGTGAGGTCGGGAGCCAAGCTTCAGGAGGTTGCCGATGACCAGAAGCAGCGGCGGACCTGGAGGGAGGTTTAGAAGAGTCGTTTTCCTCTCCTTTCTGATGAAAGAAAGAGCTTCGGACAAACCCCGCAAAGGTAGAGGCAGAGAAATAAGACCAAGACGTCCATAACTAGGGAGGCTTCTGCTGTAATGCTACAAGCTGATGCTCTCTCTTATTTGTTTCAGCTAGGGTTTCTAACTTGCGCCCCCATCGAAGGACATCTGTTGAGTACTTACATGACTAGAATACTTGTCCCAGTGCTCTAATCATAAGATGATCAGCATAAACTAATCATACCAAACCATATTTGGTTTGTTAAAAATAAGATAAATGAACACATGAAGGACAAGGTGGGAGACGGAGCAAATTAATGCGACCCAAGATTTTACCAGATAACGTACAACTGGAGCACGCAACATAAGAAAATAATTAAGTCAAGATTACGCATTATAGTGCCCTAAGAATTGAACTGAAAAATTGAAAAAAAAAAAAAATGGACCCAATAATTGTAGTGCCAAGCCAATCATGAAGGCAACTCAGCTGTCGTCGCTACACGTATGTCCCTAGAAATTCGACGCCTGAAGTAAGTTTTTTAGTACCGTAGACAACAGAGTTTGTAGCAAGGGTCCACCAGTCGCCCTTTCCGCAAATTTGGAAAGCAAGGGAGGACAACGACAGAAGATTGAAATTTAGGCTTATTGACTCGTTATTTTTTATCACTTTTTATTTTAAAAAATTAATAAAAATCAGTAAAAATTCACGAAAATCGAAAATCAACATTGAAATCTTGGCCGAGCGCAAGGAACTAATTTTGAGTAAAAGTATTTTTCATATTTGGTATTTTTAGAGTTTCTTTTCATTTAAAAGATAACCGAAAATCAAAGCAAAAAAAAACGATGTTAAAAAAAATTCGAAAATAATCAAAAAATTTTCTTTGAATTCCTCGTCACCCAAGCCATTTTGGATTTTGAAAATTCCATTCGGGTCCTCAAGAGCCCTCTTTCGCATACCCAAACCGAACAAAAAAAAAATCATTTCAACAGGTACATTGTTCTTGAAGGGTAAAATTGTCTTGGGAAACGAGTGCATTCATCTGGCTAATCCTATTTTTGATCATTTGGGTTTCAAATCCCTTAAAAATTGACAATTTTATCCCTTTGGGCAAATTATTCCCCAAAATGACAATTTTGCCCTTGATAGGTAAATCGCCTTCAAATTATCCCAAACTCCTTCTAAACCTTAATATACTAATTATCTAAGCCTTTAGGGCTTTACTAGAGATGTCATGTATTGGATTGATGTGTTTTATCTGCATATTTGGATTCTCAATTGTGCTATATCTTTATTGATTGTGAGTGATAGGTGAGATTTCTTATTTGCATGAACTCCTAGACTTTAGAACTTCCTCATTCTAAATCATCTATATGAAATTATAGTTAGAAAAATCATCCAACTTAGGTATCGAAAAGGCGTCAATGGCAACATTGGTGTAATTAAGTCTATGATCCCAAATCTCTAGTTCCGTTAGAGTCGTGCGGTTACTTCCACCGTCCGACGAGATTCGCAATCCATAGTCTCCAGATCGATGGTGACTCCGAATGTATGTACACTCATGCACATGTCACCTAACCACACCTAAGATCGAACTCAATTATCGAATCTTACCGTCACGTGAGGTGAGAACTTGAGAGAGTCCGAGCTGATTCTGCAAATCACATTGGATCCGCAAAATTTCGGCAACACCCCTAAACCCTTCGGCTCCGCTCGAAAGGGTCATGACACCGTTCTTGTATATTTTTGTGTGAATTCACTTTTTGTGTTCATATAAATTGCTCTAAAATTCTAATCATTATTCTCTCTTTGATGACAATTTAACTCTTTCTATTAGATTTGGACGAAACCGACCCTTTGCCATTTCGTGCATATGTGTACAAACTGGAATCTATTGAAAATCTCATGGGAAGTAATGAGTAGAGTCAATTATGGTCCTATATTGTCTATCGATGCAAATCTTAAAAGGAGATTTCACTTTCCTAGATTATTGAAAATCTTATGGGAAGTAATGAGTAGAGTCAATTATTGTCCTATAGAAGTAATGAGTAGAGTCAAAATGTCCTTTTAAGATTTGTACAGCTGGACAACATAGGACAATAATTGACGGTACTCATTACCTCCCATGAGATTTTCAATAGATTCCAGTTTGTACACATATGCATGAAATGGCAAAGGGTCGGTTTCGTCCAAATCTAATAGAAAGAGTTAAATTGTCATCAAAGAGAGAATAATGATTAGAATTTTAGAGAAATTTATACAGGCATCAAAAGCGAACTCATATAAATATACAAGACATAAACCATCGCTGATGCATACTTGTAGCAACAGTTAAGCTGCCTTCATGATTGGCTTGGCACTACAATTATTAGGCTACAAACTATCCATTGAAAATCGGGAAAATGGTCAAAAAAAAGTCTTAAATTTATTATTTTGATATCAATTTGGTGCTAAATATTTTGACGTAGAGTCAATTCGGTCCTTCCGAATCATTTTGATTGGATATTGATGACACGGATGAGGGACGGCCTATTTTGTACGGCCTGTGCTGACGTGAATATTATTTAATGGTATTTTAATAATTTTTTATTTTTACCCTTATATTATTTATGTATTCCTTTCCAGTTCTCCTCTAGTGACCAAAGAGGGAGAATGTAGGCAAGTCGTACTATCCCGATGAGGCCGCCCTAGCTTGGATGAGGGTTGGCCTCACTAAAATTTGGTGAGGCCCGCATTGCCTATAGGTCTTGTCGGCATTCATGCTCGCCCTAACGAAGTAGACCCTCACTTGTGGCGGTGATGGCCATCCTAGCTCCAGTGAGGCCACCAAAGGAAACCTAGAAAAACAAATAGAAAAAAAGGAAAGAAATATTAAAAAATAATAAAAGATCGAAAATTATTAATATATTATTTAAAATGTCTACATCAGTGCCGACCGTGCCATGTAAGCTGTCTGGCGTCCACTCGGCGACACCTTGCCAAATTTAATTGGAAGGATTGAATTAGTTCTAGGTCAAAAAGTTTAGGACTAAATGGACACTATTAAAAGGTTATGACTAAATAGACACCAATGCAATAGCTATATAACTTTTTCGAAACTTTTTCCACTAAAAGGTTTGGAGTTAAATTGACACCAATGCAATAGGTTTAGCTATTTTCCGACACTTTTCCTGAAAAAGATCCTTAGCCATCGTATTAGGAAAAAGATACTTTATTTGCTCGTATTCCCCTATAATATCTTAATCATTTCAACCATCGATTCTTGTAAATATAATTCACTTTTAAGATTATATCTAAATATATTAGCAGTAGAGATTGTCAGGATCCAAATGGGGAATCTAATTTGAGAAAATACTATCTTCACGTGAGATATTAACAACTTAATTTAGCGAGCACTTACTCTGGATTGAAACTGAATTTAGAATTTAGGGTACTAATGAAAGTTTCTAAACTTCATGATGAAGCCGAAAATATTTCCAAAGTGGGTTCTCTTTAGGTAAAGCAGGTCTATAGTTTTACGCATCAACAACTACAAAATTTTGCATGCAGACGAGGTTCTATAATTCTACCCATCGTGAGATAATTCACAATGTGGCAACTTCTAGCAAACACGAATCTAAATCTACATGCAAATAAAACGAGACATATGGATATATGCAGGACAAAGAAGGAGGAAGAGAAAATCTGTATAACATGACTAATACTCCCATCCCTAAGATTTAACCAAAGTACGACCAAGCCACACGCAAACTTCAACGTTGATGATTATCGTCAGGAGCAGCATTATTATCAATGGAAGTCATCTTGCAGGATGATTTCAGTGTTGCAAGTTAATGTTACTTATCTATAATACATAGCCAGGATTTAAAGTGGACTAGTCAACTTAATGTCAATTAAAGAATTTTGGAAAACCAATAGTCCAGTACGTCCCACGAATCGCACGGCGTAGCTGCAATTGTCAATAATTCAACCTTCAGCTAAAAATGGGAAAGGGAAATTGTGAGTGCAGTTTGCGGGGTTCCGCTGGCACTTGTCTTCTTGTCGCGAGGATAAGACATGGAGGTAAAAAACTGTACTCTTTCACCCTCCCGATGGTGACCTCAAAATTTATCGGTGGGTAATATGTGCACGACACATCTCCTTTTTGGCTTTGCTGATGTGCAAATTGAGTATGAAAACAACGCGAAATAAATGAAAATTGTCGTTTTGGGATGAGCAACTGGGCTGGGGTCAAAGATGTGAGTTTTGAGCATCACAAGAAAACAAGTGCCACTAGTCCTGTTGATGCCTGAGCCAGCGATGGAAAGATAATAGGTACAGCCAGGCTAATCGTACGGTTACGCCGAATTTGTATCGATGCTTTATACTTACGGCCACAAATCTTACGTTGTTCTAATTGGATTGGCAGTGCGCAAATCGGACCGCCCGAATTGAGAATCGCTCGAATTGATGGTTTAGTTCTCTGCTCTAGAGGACGCGATCCGATTCGCAATCCTTGAAATTGAAAATGGTGATCAGGCGGTTCGATTTTCAGTTCGAAGGGTACAGAGTAGGATAGACCGTTAGGATAGGATCGACTGATTATGTGTTTTTTTTTTTAAATTATATTTTAAACATAACCCTCAATCTTGTTGCTTTCCCAACCCTTTTCATCTCTTCCAAGACAGCTTCATTTCCGCTGCTGCCGAGCAGCCCACGGAGTAAAGTGTGAGATATTTGGGGAAAAAATCTCTATTTTTTGAACATTAAACATGTATTTCTGCACAGATTAGGACATTAAAGATCTTTGCTTGATTCGGTGGCGGTGAATCGGCGAAGCTACAGCACAGACACAGATAAAGGAACCACAATTGGCATCAAATTGTCATTATAAGGGCAGTCGCCAATATGGTAAAACTTGAATTTTAGGGGACGGAGCGTGACAAAACCATAGCACATTGGCTCATGAAATTATCCTCTTGATCGGTTCGCCTAAACTGAGTCTTGAAAACTATGCTTTTTGCCGTTACTTTCTCTAAGAAAATGTAATCTTGTTGTATTTAACCAATTTCATTGAACTGCTCGAAAACTAGACCGGACTGGATCGGTCCCCGATTCTAGAGATTGAGAACCGGGATCACCGGTCCGGTTTTCCGTTCTTAAGGATAATCGGATTGAATCGAGAACCGCTCACCTTTATTTTGGACTCATTTGGCAACTGGAGTACAAAATTTCCAAAGTTTATAATGGCCTTTATGCTGCAAATTCATCACAAAAGCTAAACCCTTCGAAAGAATAACAAAAATCAGAACCTTACCCTTTAGCGTAATATTAAAAACCTACGGGGAACGAAACTTGACATGAAATTCAGCCTTTCATATTTTAAATTCCGTGCTTTGTACAACGTCGCGCGGAATTTCCAAAAGAGAATTGGAAATTTTAATCAAATGCAAGAAGTAAAAGTGACATGATTTTATTGCTAGCTATGTCTAATACTAGAGCAAGACAAATTGTAAAGCGATGGGGCACTTCATAATGGCAAATGAAAAGTCATAGCCGAAATATGAGAAAATTTACCGAAATTTAATAAAAGATAACATTTATTCAACTAAAATCACATAACATAATATTTTTTTTTTTTTTGGTAAGGACATAATATAATATTTGTAACACGTGTTATGACATAAAACATTTACGTGAGTTTATGCTGGTACGGCCACTGCTTTTACAGGTTGAGCCCGCTGCACGGTTATCCCAAACTTGTCTTCCATGTTCATGTTCTCAGGTCTGACACCGTCTTCGAGCCTCCAATTGAATGCGTTAATGAGCGAACCCAGCATCAGATGTAACATTCTCGTGGCCAGTGGCAATCCCGGACAAATCCGCCTGCCGCTGCCGAACGGTATGAGCTCGAAGTCTTGTCCCCTGAGATCCATGTCAGATCCTAGAAATCTCTCCGGCATGAACTCATTTGGACAGGCCCAAATGGCAGGATCTCTTCCTATAGCCCACGCATTAATAAGCACTTGGGCACCCTTTGGAACAGTGAAACCACCTACTAGTCTATCGGCTTCAGCTTTGCGAGGGAGAAGAAGTGGAATCGGCGGGTGCAGTCGAAAAGTTTCTTTTACGGTAGCTTGTAAATAGGGCAAACGAGATATATCGGCTTCTTCGATCTGGTTGCCTTTCCCGACGAGGAGATGGAGCTCGGTTTGGGCTCTTGATAGCTTCTCCGGGTTGCGAAGTAGTTCCGCCATCGCCCATTCTAGAGTACTCGAAGTGGTTTCGCTACCAGCAACAAAGAAGTCCTGTAGTCATCATACCAGGAGATATAAGAGCATGATAAGTACCGATGAAGGATCGACTGAGATTGAGTTTGTGGGGAAAAAGAAGCCAACATGCGCGTGTGGCAAAGGTGTTCCGCTATAGTTCCATGGTGACAACATATGCAAATCAAAGATCGTTTGATTAATCAGAAAATAACATAGAGAAGCATTCATGGATATCAGGACAGATTACCAGAAACAGATGCTTGACTATAGAAATGTCCAGGTCCTCACTCTTATCTTCCACAACATCAAGAAGAGCATCCAAAACATCGTCGCATGTGGTGGCGCCAGACTGCGTTCTCAGCTGCAACCTTTCCTTGATCAGCCCATCGAAGATATCGAACATCTTACTGAAGTGCACCTCGGTGCGCCGCTTCACGTTCTGTGGGTCGATCTTCTTGAGCACAGGAAAGTAATCTGCAATGTTTGGCTTTCCGACCTCGGCCATGATTTGCCACATGACCTCTTTCAACTCCTTGGCGGAAGTTGAAGGGTCCGTCATGTCCAAAGAGAAAACCGTATTAGACAGAGAGTTAAGGGTAGTCCTAAAAGCTGCCTCACCGATATCAACGACGGCACCACTGTGTGCACATTTTGCAACATAAGCAACGAGCTCTTGCACTTTCTTCCTGCGAAGATGCTGGTTGGAATCGAGTTTCTTGCTGGACAAAAGGTGCGAGTTGTATATTTTCCTAAGGTTCCGGAAGAGAGGCGAAACGGGTAACCAAGGCAAGCCGAGTTGGTGGTGGTCATGCGCCGTGACAGAGTCGGGAGTGGTGCGATTTGCGAAGATAGCATCATGAGTTTGGAGGATCTCTTTGGCAAGCGCCGGGGAAGAGATCACAACCGTGGTTACAAGGCCGAGCCGAAGCTTGATTATGGGGCCGTAAGTGTGAGCGAGCTTGGCAAGAGACTTGTGGGGAAGGCTTCCGAGTTCGAGAAGGTTGCCGATGACCGGAAGAGGGCGTGGACCGGGTGGGAGGTTGGAGGGACACCTTCTGCTTCTCTTCACTACGAAGGAGAGAGCTCGGAACAAGCCCCAGAGAAGGTAAAGGCAAAAAATCAAGGCAAAGAAATTCATGTTTCTGTGCTTGTGACTTACGAGGCTTGCCTCTTTCTGAATCTACAAAGGTGCATGTTCCTCTGTTTCTTATATCATATGGAGGCCATTCAGGTGGTCCTCCTGCGTTTCTTTTTTCCTTTTCTTTTTTTTTTCTGTAGGGAAAAATCAAGATAATGCTGCTTTAGGTGCAATCTAGACATAAGCTGTTCTCTAATTTAATGCGTAAATCATGGGCAAGTTGTCATTTTTTTTTATTCTCGCCCCGATGGATGGTGGAAGGTATATTTGTCAACATTAACATGACTTACCCATTGAAATAGAGAACAGCTTAGGTCGACAAGCTGTCATCTTTTGAATGCTCTATTGTGGTCATGGACAGATTAAAGGAAGCATTCAAAAGTTCAAATACTAGGTCTTTGAATCGAAAACAATCACTCAGTTCAGACATCTATACATCTTCAGGGTTTTGGATGCTTAGGGCATGCATGCCAATATTTCTGCACTAAAAATCAACTTCCGTCGAAATAGAAAAAGAAACAAATCCTATCAAATTGGTCGAGACCATCACTATCATTTTCATTCGCCGCCGAGAAAAATCAACTCAACACCAAGGACCGCAGACCGCACAGAATGGAATAGACACTTTGTTTAACTTGTCAGCCGCCCTACCCCCACAGTGGCCGCCTACGATGATTCGTGGACCTCTTTTGGGTAAATTAAAACAAAGGCAACTGGTAACTAGTTACGTATAGCTAATAAACTCCTGTACAGACGTGGGATTTAGATCACAGAAAACGTGGCTCCCGTTCTTTCTCATTTTATGCAAAGTGAACTTGAATGACGTGTGCTCGGCGGCGCCGTGTCAGCTGGTGATGAATAAAGAAACTAATTCCGGATCCTCTTTGATAAATCCGCATTTCTACTAAACTGGGTTTTTACCTAATAATTCTGCCCTTGAGCCGTAAGCCTTCAATCGGGCATAACCAATCCTCTCACTCGAGGGAGATCAGACCAGGGTCCTAGTTGTGAATATCAAACTGCTTTGCCATCAAATCTCATGCTCAAGGGTCCAGCCGAGCCTACACTATCTACTAATCCGCTCAGAACTAAAAATTGTTTCTCAGGTCATCCTCACTATAGGAGCCAAATTTGTTGCTTAACGTTTGGTGATTTTGTAGTTAACCGGTTGTGATAATGAACTTGTAGTAGGTACTGCACCTCGCTCCTATTAATTTTCGGGGCACAAAACGGTAACTTATTTATCGCAAAGATATCAAAGCAAAGAGTGAATTCTGCACAAATTAACACGCTTGCTTGCAGCAACTTCAGCAGCTTGCTACTAAACCATGGATTGAGAAAAGCACAACCGGATGAAAAATCTACCTAAATAGGCAATTCATGGAATTAGCTAGGTCTCGAGGAAAGGAAGAAATGCTGACAACTGTATTTAACTGATCAACCATCCTTATCTAGACTCTGGTATATCTGAACCGGTTTGGTCTGGTGAGACTCCCTACCCTGGCAATAGGTCAGACGGTCGCTGGTCGCTATCGCGTCCATATCCAAACCTGGGTTTAGACAATTCGAAGAAGTACATCAATTGCCTAGGAAATCACAAGTGATCGAGACCGGAAGGAGCACCAGCGCCGCAAATCAAGACGACACCTCAGAATTTGGGCAGTTACTTTAAAAGGCAAAGTAGATTTTCTCCATTCGATTTTCGTGAACTGATGTTCTGCAGCCTTCCATTATGAGTAAAGGCTTCCTCGTTCTTATGGGTTCCAATGCAAGCACCTGAAAAAAACCAGCATAAGGACAGGGCTCGTGTGCAAATCTGTTCGAAAAGGCGCTTGATGCACCCTTTGCGCAAGACATACTGCATGAATGCCAATGATCCACACCAACATAATCAATCAAACTTCTAGAATCTACAAAGCCGCATAAGTGCTTGCTAATGATAATGCATTCGGAAATTGAATCGAGAGGCTGTTTCTGAACATCAAGGCTCGGATTCCAATCCTTGCCATCGCTCTCCATGAGTTTTTCCAATCCTTGCGATCCCTCTCCATGAGGTTACCTAACATTATGAAATGATGTCGTGTATATGGAATACTGGAGTGGCACAGACTAAAATCACTGTGTAGTTTATTGGTTTCTCCAATTGAATGCGATAATGAGCAAACCCAGCATCAGATGTAACGTTCTCGTGACTAACGGCAATCCTAGACGAGTTCGCCTGCCACCACCTAATGGTACAACCCCAAAATTTCTTCCTCTGGTACCTATGTCAGATCCTAGAAATCTCTCCGGCATGAACTCATTTGGATTGAGCCAAATGCTAGGATCTCTTCCTATAAGCCCCGCCCGCCCCCCCCCCTTTGATAAGAACTTGCGCCTCCTTTGGAATGGTGAAGGCGCCTGTATTAGCTTCAGAGTATCGCGGGAGTAGAAGTGGAAAAAATGGGTGTGGCCGGGAAGTTTCCTTTACTATTGAATGTAAATACGATGAGCGAGGCATATCGACTTCCTCAATCGGTTGCCTTTGCCAATGACTTCATGGAGCTAGGGCTTTTGATAGCTTTTCTGGGTTAAAGAGTGGCTCTGCCATTGCCCACTTTAGAGCACTTGAAGTGGTTTCGGTACCGACAATTAAAAAAAACCCAGTGGAGGGCAAGTGCCTTTCTAATATAGATCTAGACTTCACTAATATTCAAGTGCAGCCTTACTGAAGTGGAACTCCCATGCATGATCGTAGAGGTCATACTTCGTGATGCGGGTATGTTTTCCATCCAAAACAGATAAGGAATAAGACGCCAGCTTCGACAGTCCATGAACTTGGGTTATTCTCGGTATGTGTGCTTTGCCAGACCACAATTCCTCGCACTTGAGTCTCCAAAGTCGGTCGCTGGACGTGACGTGGTGCCACGCGCGAGAGACGAGCAGAGATAGTGCCACGCCGCGTGCGTCAAGGTTGTTCAATATCATCACCATCAGGTCCGCACTGAACACCTCCTTCGGTTCATGACGACGATTTCACCGTCAGATTCGCTGTCCACGGCTAGCTTCCAATCGTCGTTGGTCCTTGAATCTCGATCTTCTAAGCTGCTGTCGGGAACTATTTTCTTCTCCAAGAGGCGACATCCCTGAGAGCTTTTCTCGAAGAAGGTATCGTGTTCTGTTCCAGATCATTTAAATGCTTAAGCAAGGTAGCATTCTCAGCTTCCTTCTTGAAGCTGCGATGCCAAGCTTCTGTTTTCGTCCTCCAATTCCAGATTCATTTTTCTGAAAATCCTTCAGCTGAGAAACTAAGCTGTTAACATCGAACTCCGAGGGTCGATTTCCACTCTCAGATTTTCTCATCCCTTCAGTACCATTGGAGTTGGAAGAAGCTTTGGCGAGATCTGGACCCGAGGGAGCCCTGCTCAATCTTTCTGTCACTCTTTTCTAGCGAATCTCCTCCAATGTTCATCGACTGAGAGAAGCATGACGCGCTTCCATGTTGGAGGACGACATCTACCTCTAGCTCCAACTGCAAAATTCTCTCTTTGCCTTCCTTTTTTTTTTTTTTGTGAGGATGAAACGGGAAGATCCCCTTTTTTGCCAAGAAGATTGGAAGCTATCCTCTATTTTTTTTTTTCTTTCTTTTCCCGCCCTCTCGGTCAACCTCTTCCCCTTTTTTTTACTCTCAAAGTTGAGAGATTTTCTTCTTCTTTTTTTTTTTGGTTGGGTGGCCCTTGGATCCTCCTCCGTGCATCAAACACCTGATATTCCTCCTATCCATCACCCAAAAAAAAAAAATGTCCACTAACAATTGTCCCCCGCCTTTTGACTCCTCTTCCTCTTTTCTTTTTTTTGGTTTCTTTAGCTGCCCGGGAAATGGCGTACCTTTTCCTCCAAGTGAAAAAACCCCCCCTCTTTTCCTTGGTCTTCCACCGAATGCAGTTCATGTCTGTTGCCTTTAGCACAATGTTAATGGCAGCATCAATTATTAGCACAAATGATGGTGTGTTGGTGATTAGGGGTGAGCGGTTCCAGATTCCGTACAGGTTCTACCTGGAACCTGAAACCTACCCGTTTATACAGGTTCCTCATTTTGTGGAACCTGGAACCTACCCTGCATATCTTGAAACCTAGAACCTACCCTGTCACAGGTTCCAGAGTCGGTTTCAGGTTCCACCCAGGTTCCACATGTATTCTTAATTGAACGATTAGAGTGAATAATCACATTTAATGACCATCACCTACTGTTAAAATTCACTGACCATAACTCATATTTAGAGACGAAAAATATGAAACATTAACAAAATAAAAGTCTTAATGATAAAGTGGTTCCGGATTACACACTCAATATTGGATATTATGGAATATCGCAGGATGACGCAAAGACATATACCAAGAAAAAATATAAAAACTTGTTCCAGGGTCCAGGTTCCGATTCCAGATTCCGCCTACCTAGAACCTGGAACCTACCCGTCAGAACAGGTTCCCTAATTTTTGAAACCTGAAACCTACCCTCCATACCTTGGAACCTAGACTCGATCGGTTCCATCGGTCCGGTTCTTCAGGTTCAAGTTCTACCCTGAAACCATGCTCACCCCTATTGGTGATGATGAGTGAAGATGACGACAAGAGCTTTCTCTAGTGCCTGCAATTCAATTAAAGGGCATCCAAGAATCTGCATCATGATTCCATCCACAGTCCATGGAATAGTTTCAATTTTTGAAGTCTTTGGAAAAAGAATCTCCACGGCTGCATAATTGCCCCTGTTGAATCTAGCAATATCACCTAGAGGGGGTGAATAGGTGATTTAAAGAGATTTTAATGATATGATGCGGAATTAATAATCAAATCAAATGTATGCAGAATCAAATCTGAACAAGTGAAATTAGAGATTCTAATTGTGAGCAAATTATGAATCTGAATGCAAATATGCAACTTCTGAGCAAGCAGATTCTGAATGCTAAGGCTGGCGTGCAAAACACAAGGATCAGAGTTATGAGATAGAGAAACTTGCACACAACAGTTATAGTGGTTCGGCTTATATCAAGCCTACGTCCACTCTCCCACGCTGACAGCCGATAGGCTGATTTCCACTATATATAATTGAGGATTACAAGAATCTGTATGCTTCTCACACGAATAACACAATAGCCTCTCAACACATGTAAGTGGTGTCTCTCGTGTACAAAAGAATAATCGCAAGTTTGAATCGCTCAAAGCTTTGGAATTTTTAGTTCGTCACACTGCCCAATCGTCTTCGTTGATCCTCTT
>JAGVVM010006000.1:0-22061 GCA_019149425.1 Psidium friedrichsthalianum
AATTACCAAAATGCCTCTGGACCGTTCGAAGTTCTCCGGATCATAGACTGAGTAATTCCTAGCATTTCTAGGTGAGTTGAATTTTAGTTCAGTCTAGCTCGAAAATCACGTCGAGTTCGATAGAGAGGTTCCCGTTCCCAACGGCTCGTATCTCGAGGAAATAGAAACACCGAGGAAACGTCTGTCAGTCGAATTTTCCTCGAAAATGGAGATTCCACCTATTGTGACAAGTGTCACATTTAGTCAATCCAAGACCACTATTATAAACCCTAAGTTAAAATAAAACATCCAAGTTTCAATGTGCATGAGAAAGCACAAAATTCCCTCTTAACCTATGCATGTAACCACTATTCTCTCTCCCTCATTTTTCCTCTTATTTTAACCATCCACTATATATATCTCTCTCCACTCACGCCCACTACCCCCCCCATCAGCTCTAATTCTCTCATTCTTTATGTCATTTGAACCCTCAATAGGATACAACACTCAAGCCTCACTCTCTCTTTCTCTCTACTCTCTCTCGGCGACCAGAGAATCCGCCAGCCTCCCTGCGCACCTCTCCTTCCGACGGCCATAAACTTTCATCTCAGAGCTCCGTTTGCCTTCAAACCACCTCTATTCTCTTCCTCTCTTCCATACGAATCCATAGCCACCTGAATCGCACCAGAGAAACCGCCGGAAGCTCCCCGTCCAACCGCTTGAACCTCCCTGTTCTGTTACCGGCGCGGAGCCCCGACCCCAGCACCTTCCGACGGCCATAACTTTCACCTCAGAGCTCCGTTTGCCTTCAAACCACCGCAATTCTCTTCCTCTCTTCCAGACGATTCCAACGCCACCTGAATCGCAGAAAATAGCCATCGGAGCTGGCCGGAACATCCTTTCGACGGTGGTTTTCCAATCCCGTCGTGGCGGACTCCAGCGCGCACGATTTTCAAACGGACCGTTCGGACTCATCCGGAGTCCGAATCGACCCCCGTTTTCTCCCACACGTCGGTAAGATCTTGAATTTCAGTTATATGGAAATAGATCGGACATGCAATGCCATCCAAGTGAGATTCACTCACATGCAAGATCATCTAAGCGCTCTTGATGCTGTTTCACCCCTTGCATGTCATAGATTCAACCCTTTCTTACACTTTCGAACTTGTTCTCTTGTAATACAGCTTCACCAACTTCGTCAAGATCTCCAAAGTCAGCTCCATTCTCGATTTTGTGCCCAAATTCAAGTAGGGTAAGCTCATAACTAGACTTGGGGTAGAACTATGTGTGCTTGGGGCTTGTTCTTGAGTGTGCCGTGAAGTATAACTCATTGCATGTTCGAATGACTTGCTGGCCGTGTACTTACAATTCTGTCCATGAGGTTATAATGTCCATATTGTGTGGGTCAAGCATTGGATGGTGGTTCTAAGGGCTATGATGAGTAATCGTGTGATATTAGACAATGCATGTCCAATTTGAGTGATGGCCGTGTATGGAAAGATTGTGCCGTGGGGTGTAGCCCATTGTAAGTTAAAATTTGGTTGCTGGTCGTGCATGTGAAGTGCTCTTCGAGAAGTCATGGAGTCCATGGAGTGTGATATGAACGTCGTGTGATGGTTCTAGAGTAGTCTAAGATGAGTAATCGTGTGATATTGGTCAATGCATGTTCAAATAGATTGCTGGCCGTGCATGTATGGTTCTGGCCGTGAGGTCCTAGGGTCCATGATGCATGAGATGAACATTGTATGGTAGCCCTAAGAGGATCTAAGAGTAACCACGTATATTGGGACCCATGCTTGGGGTCAAAAACACTGAAAAACGGAGTTTGAAACTCGGATTGATGTGCATTGTCTGCTTTGGATTCACGTGAGTGATGGGTGATGAATTGAACTTTGATGTGATGTATGTGAATCCATGTAAGCTTGATTGAGACAGGCGTGTGCGCTAAAATGCGTGGTGAATTGTGGGCCGAAGGCCGGGACACGAAATGAACGCCTGATGCATTGCACTTAACCTTATGAGCGAACGTTTGGCGGAGTGCGTAGAACCGTGCGGGACGGCCGGATAGGTGTCAAGAAAACACTGGAGTTGGAGTGACAAGGGGTATCGGCCGTAGGGCAAGTGAGCCACGGTTGCGGTACCGCGCCTGGACGTGCGCGGCACGGGGCGTTGGAGTGACAAGGGTGCCAACTGAGCGAATGCAGGGGCTCGGTTCGGGGCACGGCCGGCAGTGCTATAAGCCACCGGTGGACCTAGCTCGGGTCGATTAAATGAGAAATAACACTTTGCATCTGAATGAGACTTGATCATACCATGGCATGAAGTATGCGTTCATTACTGTGATACAGTCCGTTGTTATATGCTGACCATGTGTTTATTGAATCATGTGTCGAACTGCTTCATTTGCATGCTATGTTCTATTTTGAGTCTTTTGTGAGATTACTGGGTTTCGACTCACGCTGTGGGCTGATCGCCCAATTTCAGATCCCCACCCTTGAAGATGTCTATAACCCCAGCTCGCCACGGTCGACCGGTTGAGTTAGAGGAAGACGAGGTAGAGTATCAGGTACCTGGCTACACGTGGTTTAAGAGGATAGTTACTACGGTTTGGGTCGATGTGGGGGAGAAGGATAGTCTGACAGGTCATCGGTACGTAGCATGGTATCGATGGAGCGGGTTGTCTTGGCATGGTCCGCTAGACGCCATGGACGCTCCCGTCCTAGGGCCAAATGGGAACCCGATACTTAACACAATCTACACAGGTGAGGTGGTAGACCCCGAGCCTATGCAGGTGGAAGACTCCGATGGTGATGCCCAGATGGAGTTTGATGGCGAGGACGACGTGTTTGGTGACGCTGATGAGGACCCTGAAGAGTTTCCATTGACCGATGAAGATAACCCTTAGATGTACGGATCTCATGTTGATGGATCTGTCCTTTTGCTAGGTGGCTGTTAGGGTTATTTTGAATGTTGGATATTGTCTCCCCCCACAAGTTTGTCAGACCCTAGACTGGTTTTGTGTTTACCTCCCCGTCTAGTTGTAATTGAATCCCCGAGACTCAATCAGGTGTTTATGTCATGACCTTTCCATCTTCCTGTCTTGCTTGAATGAATGTATGACTTGGGAGTAGAGCGCTTTCCGCTGTCGCTTTTAGTTATCCGTCGTTTGGCCACGACGAATCCTGGGCCGTCGTTCACATTGGGGCCAAGCGATGTGATTGCAGGTCAGGCGTAAATCGACGGGGATGCCGCGCGGCCCGCCGGGATCTGGGGCGTGACAACGTTGATGCAAACACGAGCATAAGATATCATGCTCTTTTTCTTAGTTCATAAGTCCACATGTAAAGGCTTCCCAATAGCACTAACTATCAAGCTGATGCCCTGAGCCGACCATAAGGAGTAAGGGACAGAATGTAATCTAACCCACATTGGGAAAGATTCATGTTGACTACGTTTGAGGTCTATCTTCGGGTGCCACTGCTGTAGGATTAGAGGCACCCTTGCTATAGTGATGGGACTGTTGTCAAGAATTTCCCTTTTAACCGCCGCATCCGGGATATAAAAGAAGTAAAAACCATCCTCATTAGCCATTACTTCACAGAGATGTGTTCCCCACGCATTTTTAGTTACACCTTTCGTTAATTTGAATAGAAGTTGTCACCCAACAAAATAACCCACCAAGGATTCCTTCCATTTCGGATCACAGGCCTCTAGTATCTCAGGCAAAATTTTAATAACAACTTACCATCAATAATAGATGGGGGAATATAGGTGAGATCATAACCTTTTTCAGCCAACTTAGCTACAGATGCCCATGAATGAGTTTGAGGAGCTTCCTGAGCTGGTCGGAGTGGGGGGTCTAGATGGCTCTCTTCCATGGCTTCGACTTCTCCTTGATAAACAAGCATTAGGCAGGGATCTATTTGCAGTGGAAGAGGTTCCAACAACCATGCATTTAGCAAAAATTGCAATCGATTTCCCCTTTGAGGGGTGAACAATGGCACCAGGGGTCGGAGCAACACCATCAGGTACATTAGTTTTAGTAAGGTGTTTGAAGTTCACCCTGGTCTGCTTGGCCTTGGCCGTAGCTATATTAGGTCTCAACGGGACAGATTCCTCCTGAGTCTCTATTCGCTCGGCCATGGAAATCCTCAAGCCTGTGAAGACATCGGCCCACAGGAAAACAACAACCATGAATCCAGCCAACGAGGGTAGAAAATAGGTGAGGGCGACCAACCACACCAAGATACAGCAGAATCAATCGGCCAAAAATACAGCCACAGATCGAAGGAACAGAATGAAGTCGGGACTTAATCAGATTTGTCACAGAGCATGGGAGAGAGCACTCCACGAGGATCCAACTGGAGAGAATAACGGGGATGAGGAGGTGGCCCTAGCCTCCAAGAATTAAGGCAAACCAACGACCGGATCGCCGAGAATCGAACAAAGAGCCGACGGGTGTACAGTAGCCTGAGAAGGGCTATTAAGAGAGCATGAGAGCTTCAGCCGTGAACAGTACCAGACGCTAGTGAAAAGTTATAGGTTGCAAGTTTTTTGTATTTATGTTTCGCTGGAACTTATTCGTGACAAAATATCTTTATCGAAATTCGTTCTTCAATTTTTAAATGTGATCAAGGGCCCTATGGAGATCTTGGATAGAAGAAATCTAGATAATCAGAAAATCAACATGTGAGATTTGCAAAGATTTTGATGAAATTACACAAATGGGGTCTCAACTAGAATTTAAATCAACAGAGAGATTTCATAATTACAATTCAAAGGAAATTGATATAACTGGACTTGAAAGAAACTACACAAAAGTAGATCGGACTAGAGGTTGACTCAATGACTTGGTGAGCACAATTCCTCCCAAAAGATAACAAACCAAACACACCTAAACTATACCGGCGTTTGACCTTATGATAAAGTTTGAATATGCCTTGACACTACATTAGAGTTTGACTCGATGGTGCAAGATCTAAGATAAAGATAAACGTCAGAGTTTGACTTGATGATAAGAATTTGAAAACTACAGCTAAGAAAAGTAAATTGAAATGCGATAAATAAAGATAAGATAAATTTTGTTGATTTATTCGGTCGCATCTTCTGCAGATGCTTGGTGGTATTTATAATGGTAAGAAAAATATTTGCCTTTCTTCGATTATAGTTTTTGGCTCGTCAATAGCTGCCATGTCTATTGTTTCCCACAAACTCTCTTAACTAGTTCCTCGAGCAGTTATTGGCTATGGGCCTAGCACTGCTAATAACTTTAAACCACTACATCAGTTCTTTCCTTTTCTCAGAACAATCATACCCATGTTCTTCACCTTCATATCTTTCAAACTGAATTCTTAGTAACTATCGACAGCCTTTAGATTTCTTGTATTGACTTAGCTCCTTCCTTTTTCTGTCCATGTACTCACGTCTTGCGTGCTTTAAGGACTCCCAATTCGTATTTTCAAGAAATTGTTTGCTTGTCGATAATTGTTCTCCTACTAAGTGATTTAAGAACAAATATTCATTTTTTTGGCGCTCCTTTGAAAGTATTTGGATTTTTGGTGGGATTCCCTTTCATTGGAATCAATACATGAAGCTTCCTTTTTAAAATCCTTGATATATTTTGCTACTTTGGGATATGCAGGATTATCCTTCGCCGGTCTTGGTGGCTTGTTTAGTGTTTCTCTGCTAATCGTTACTTGTGAGGATCCTCATGTGCCTTGCACATGGCTTCCTTGTGTCTTGATACTGTCGAGACGCTTGTTGCTTATGTGTTTAGCGTGTGTTCTGCTTTCTCACATGTGCAGAACATGTACCGACGAGCAGATTATTTTAAGTGCCAACAATTTGGCAATGACATATTTTGTAGAACGCCCTGATTTGCTATGGTGCCACTATTACCACAACTAGGAAGAGTGTGAACAAAAATCGGCAAATTACCCCCCATTGGTAGGTGTCGATCCCCAGGTTTCGATCGTATCAACAGTCTCAGTTCCCTGGAAAATTCTTAGCTGTGCAGGAGGAAAATAACCCACCCTACAGTACCAAATGCAATTTGAGCAGGAGTAGAGGAAGGAACATTACCCGGTTGGTGTATGATTGGTATCGTTGCCTTGCCTTTAAACAGACTTGAATCTCCTTGCCCATTTTGGACTTCATGGAAGGTATCGACGATCACCAGTCTGATGACATTAGCAATGCATTTAGTCACGGGATTAGTGAAGTCATTATGCTGCTCTTAAAGAATCTTCCTTAGAGTAGCCATCATAACGGGGCTAGGGTACATCGACATCTCCACTTTGGGCTCGGTCTTCGACTAGTGGTGCAGTAGGTGACTCGGCACAGCCCGTCTTCCTCGTAAAAGGCGGTGGTGGTGAGTAGTTACAACCTGAATTGTCGGATCAAATTGACTCTTAACACGTGTCATCGTATTTCTTCAAATCAGTGACACTGGTCTCACAAGGCTTACTAAAAAGATATTGCGCCCGAATTTCTTCTCGCGAGTCAATATCTCCTATCGAAAGTAGTCCTTTAACTTTTAATTAAAGAAGATCAAGGTTCATGAAAGTACAATTGAATTGACCATAGACAAGGGTCGTCGACCCTCATTGGTGACCCTCGGCGAATTGGAGAGTTGTTAGCAATTCTCGTCCAATTTGGGTAAAGGTCATCAGCCTTATTTGGGGCTCCATGATACTCGCGACCATTCCCCCACCGACGTTAGCTCGGCAATGGTGGGGCGGACCTTTTTTGTATTTTTTTTTAAGTTTTACTTATTCTTTCGATAAAACTTAAATAATTTTTTTATTGAAAATCTTATTTGGACAAAAAAGATGTCATTTTAGTCACGTCAACGCTACATAGTATAGAGAAAATAATTAAAATCACGTCCGTATTTCCTATTAGCCAAATTAGATAGAGTTAATTAAAGAACTTGATTGTGCCGATTTTAGAAATTTTAGGATTTGATTGCACTTTTTTTAAAAAAAATTTTAGGATTCAATTGCACTTTCATAAAAAATATTTAAGATTTCTAGTGCGCTTAGTCGCCTTTATTTAATCAACAATCTGCTTGTGGTGTCTGAATCATGAATTATCGAATGAACTCGCGTCTAATGGATCAAATTCATCAAAACCGTCTATTTTGTGGACCCACACGTGGAACCAACTTTAGCGTAGTTTTTATGTTTTCCGATAAATAAGGTATTATTGATTGCATAAAAGGTACGTGAGCTACCCTACTACATGCTCAAGTCATACAAATTTAAACAGGACCTAAATGCTGACCCAAGAACTTGTAGTTGCCCAAAGACATTAGCGTAGAAACAACAGCATTTTGCCGAGTCTTCCTTGAACAGCTTTTTGAGCCCTTGACACAATAAGGTATGTGCTAATAACAGTAGGGCAATTATTTATCGAAAGTATTCCATGGGGATGACATTCGAAAGACCTCAAACACTACGTTTCTTAGGTATCACTTTCAAAGGATGGAGCATCCTTAGGGTTATGCCCGACCGCTGTCTCATGTCGAGGGTCTCCGGAGTCGAACCGCCACCAAGTTCCCAGTTGAAATGGTAGAGCAATGACGCGAGACCGAGATGAAGCACCCTATGCGCCAACGAAAGTCCAACGCACATCCTTCTGCCCGATCCGAAAGGAATCAGCTCGAAGTTTTGACCCTTATAGTCGATGTTGGATCCCAGGAACCTCTCCGGTTTGAATGCCAATGGGTCCTCCCAAGCATCTGGGTCTCTTCCAATGCCCCAGGCATTCACATAAACCAGGGTGTCTTTGGGTATATCGAAGCCCATGAAATTGGTTTCCTTTAGAGCATTTCGTGGGATGAGTAAAGGTACCGGTGGATGCAATCTTAGGGTTTCCTTCACTACAGCATGCAAAAACGGCATCTTTTCTGTATCGATTTCTTTGAGCTCTCCATTCGACCCCACAACCTGGTCGAGCTCATCTTTGGCCTTTTTCATCGACTCGGGTTGGCGGAGCAGCTCCGCCATTGCCCACTCTATGGTGCTGCTTGTAGTCTCCGTTCCAGCTAAAAACATTTCCTACACCATCAAGGAGAACCCTTTAGTACAAGGTCAATCTTGCTAAGGATACGCTGATGTAGATTCCCTTGCTATAATTAAGAGATTTTATTTCGCTCGAAAATCACTCCCTTGAATGGTCGTCTCAATTGTGAAAACTATCGTGCTTCGCCTAATCAATATTCCTGATCAAATATAGCAGTACTTATACTTCGAATTGATGGACGATTGCGCACAAAGAAAGGAACAATAACTTAACGATTGGGATCTAAAATTTGACCAAGTGAATCAATTAATGACAACAAATATATTTGTAAAATAGCAAGATAAAGTGTTTGATTGGCAAAAGGAAATAAACAAGTGGAATGGCAAGAAAATAAAGATGCTGGGAAATGAATTGCACGAAAGTAAAGTGGATTAACATAAGTAAATCTTGGCCATGTTAAACGTCGAAGAGAGAAGCAAAACTTACCAGAATGATTATGTTGACATTTTGCGAGAGATTTTGGGCGGACCTTCTTTCCCGTCGCCCTCATAATCCAACACCGCATCCAAGAAGTCATTCGTCGCTCTCGTCTCTCCCTTGAGCTTTCGCTCCTCCAACCTCTCTTTCACAAACCCTTCAGCAATCTTCATGGCTCGACCCATGTCCTTCGCCATGCCTGCCTTGATCCCTTGCGGGTCCCACCATCTCAACCACGGCGCGAAGTCGGCCACGTTTGGCTTGCCGGCCAACTCCGCGACCCGGCTCATAGCATCGAAGAACTCGGGTCCATCCTTCGATTGTGGGTCCAACAGATCCCGCGACAGCACCATGTTGCCCACCACATTAAACGTCAGGAGAAAGAGGAAGTGAGATAAGTCGATTCCTTGCTCTTCAAAAGAACGGAACATTTTCAACGATTAGTCCTAATCAGAGAGTAGTAGTGTGACGCTAGTGCAAATATTGTGTGGGGTATAGGACGTGCTTAAAAGTTCCTTTATCTCTCTTGCTTTTATTTTTATTTTATTTTTCGGTTAATACAATGAAGAATCCCAATCTAGTACATATATGACAAATTCACATAAACTAATTTCTTTACCATAAAAACCCACAAACTGGAACATTAATGACAAATTTGCCCAAAACTAATTTTTTGACCAACAAAAATCTTGAAGTGATGAACTTATGACAAATTTATCCTGTTAGTTTTCGCTAATTGGTTAATATCCTGAAAAACTCCAAATTGACAAATTTGTGACATAACGGAAGGTAAAAGCCTCAAACTGATACATCCGTTAACTATCACTTGTTACGTAACTTAGTAAATTGATAGTAAATTTGATAGAAACTAACAGATGATGAATTTTTCACGAGTGTACTAGTTTGAAATTTTTATTGTCAAAAAATTAATTTGGGTTAAATATATCATAGATATATTTGCTAGGAGTTTTTCGTGTATTAATTCTTTTTTTTTTCCTTTTGAAGGAAAAAACTACTATTTAATCATTCAATATTACAAATGCAACACAAACTTCCGAAGTAACACCAAGCACGCAAGAAATAACCTGTTGTTGCTCGTTCAACCGCCGTTTCCTCCTCTATATATGCGATCACGCTGTCGACGCACTTTTGCCTGAGGTGGGCCGTCTCGTTGATGCGCTTGTTCACGAGGAGCTCTGCAGAGCAGAGACGCCGGAGAACACGCCAGTAGCTGCCGTAATGGCCGAAGGCGAGCGAGCCTTTGTTATAGTCGAGAGCCGTCATCGCAAGGGGACACTTGCGGTCCGCGAACGCGAGGTCATGGCCCTTGAAGAACTCTGCGGCGGCCTGAGCCGATTGGATCACCATGGTGTTCATGGAACCGAGCTTCAACCACGTGACGGGCCCATGCTCAGCTCGGAAGCTGTGGAGGTTCTGGTGAGGCATCTTCCCGAGGTCGAGAATGTTGCCAATCACGGGCCATGCCGGGGGCTGAGGGGGAAGCTTGGTGCGCTTCCGACGGCTGAGAAGGAAAACTAGGAGTGTCGGAAGGAGGAGGCCAAGCCAAAGGAGCGAAATTGAAAGTACGCCATTTGCTAAGCTTTGAGCTCTTGCTCACCTTGCCCTAATGCGATTATTGCAGGGAAAGCAAGATATTAAATAGACCCTCTTATCCTGTTCACAAGAAAGCAACTCGACACAAAAAGGACTAAAAAGTCAGGACGTGGACTATATACATTGGCAACGATAATGACCAAACATACTGGTCACATTGATTCTTGCAATCCGTCCATTTCATCGAATTTGGTAAAACTCCATTCTTACTTAATTGGAATAATTTCATTTTTGATCCCACAACTCACGTAAATCAGGCAATTTACATCCCGTCACTTTAATTTGCGCAATCATATTCTGTAACTTTAATTTATTATTTATTTTAATCCTCTAGTTACCTAAGATCTAAAATTCTTATCGAATTATGATGTGTTGTTCTTCCTTGGATTCCATGGATTGATTTATCAACTTATTTGTCCTACCAAAATCACATAGTCATATATTTACTTTTGCCTTGGTATGATGGCATGTCAAATTTGATCGAATTTTTTTTTCGAAATTTCGGATCTCCACTCTACAAAGGACTGCTTGATGTTGATACATGAATTTCACCAATGAATTCATCATGCGTTATCATAGAAAATCATTTCATCAATCAAATTCGTCGACGATGGCGAAGCTTGACCCCTGGTAAAAGAACAATTAGTTTATATGGCTTTGCATTCATTTTTCTCGCTGCATTCCTTCTGCACATATAATTAGGTTTAATAATAGGGGCATGATAGTGCCTTAATAATTAGGTTTCCATTTGCCTACGTCATCCATTTGTCTCATGAAGATTAGGGATCTCTTACAATGTTCAGCTAGGGACAATGCTGTATGACAAACCTCGGACCCAATGGCTAAAATTTTTATGGGTGGCAACTACGGAGAGCCTCAGTAGCAGCACGTCATGCTCAAACTCAATTTTCTTCCTGGTAATTTTGACTCGGCTTCTCTTGATCGATGGAAGACCCAAACAAGCTCAAACATTTGCAATCTAAGTATCACGATGATGCGTGCGTGGAATGGGCAATTGTCATTTTAGTGGTGATGGATCAAAGTAAGGATAGATGAGAGTGTATGGAATGGATGTCCATAGGTTAAAAAAAAAATTGCAGGATAACATTCGATCAGAACAAAGGCATACATGACGCAACCACCAGCCAAGGATCAACATTGGTATTGACGAAGTTCGCTTAAGACCTACAAAATATCACCAACAGATGATACATTTAATCACTCAATGCATAAAAAATTAGGGATCAACTGTGGGCCCTAAACAAAAATATTAATTGCATCTAGATATTAAGATCATTGTCATTTAGTAGAAATAAGCCCACAAAAAATGCATTATGATTGGATTGAGCTAAGTAGGGATATTTTGAGCTTCATCGGATTATCTGAACTAAGCCTAAGAGAATATAATTTTGGCTAATCCCATCAATTTATCATAGGAATCGAGATTTTGCATGTGGGATATACATGAGAGTAATCAAATTAGGAAATATTGTGTTCTTCAAAGAACATAAAACCATATCATCGTTGCCGTTGTGGTTGTTATCACGCCCCGAACCTCCGCGAGCACGCGACATCTGCACAATGATGGTCGATACATACGACATCCCAGAACTGTCGCTGACCCAGAAACCTTAATATCCAAGTAAAACGCTAGCGAAAGCGATATCTTATCCCTGATAACGAATGAGCAAGGACTAGCGCAACCATAACACCTCATATATATACATTATCTTAGCTCCATATTACACATGAATGTCAGCTTTACAAAGATTAACAACAACAAACAACCCAGGGCGACCATATTCATCAGCAACCACCGATTCACCATCAATTATCCTCGCCAACTGGGTACTCCGCCACCTGGATATCAAATCTTGTGGTATTCCTGCCTTGCTTATGTCCTAGGGTTTGAAAGGTGGGGGAAATCATCGTGAGAACACATCTCAGTAAGCTCACCCCTAATCTCGCTCAGGATATTATATACCCTCAGATCCGACTCTAACATGCTCTCCTAGACGCTCGGTTCACGGAAATAGAAACAAGGGCAAACGAGAAATGGTTCATCATCAAAATAATTAAGCACGCCAATAATTTATATCTACATAGAGATCAACAATGCAAATGCGTGCACATTCCATGCTCAAATTCCAGTCTCGGCTCTCTAGCCAACTCGACCCGCATTAAATGCATCAGGTTCGTGTCCTTTTTGCACTAAAATATGCATCTTAGGCCCACAATATCTCAATAATTGACCCGAAATACAAATGGACAGCATGTGAACAGTATTCTAGGCTCATGAACAGTACTCAGGGTGTCGTGAACAGTAATTTCAAAACACAATCTGGCTCGTTTTTGCTCTAAATACCCTAAAAATCCATTTTTCGGTACCCGAACCTCACATGACCCACATGAACCACCACAAACAGCTTATATCCAGCCAAGACAGCAATATACAAAGCTCAAATAATATACCACAGCGTCGCCACAGAATCGATTTTCACAAAAATCGCGAAATCAGTCAATTTTTCTATACCGATCCACACCTTAGATTGCACCCTAGAGTCTATCAAAGAATCATCTAACATCCTACTTGAGGTTTAGGGGGTCGGCTTACCTCGATGAGGTTGATTTGAAGTTAGATGGGCGACGGAACGACGAACGGCCTGGCAGTGATCGGCGGAGCACGACGGCGGCACGGAATCCGGCAAAACCCAAGGAAACTAAGGCTGTTCAAGGGCTGAACGGGGTGGTTCACGAGCTGAAAATCCATATTTTCACATGAAAATGAGCTCTAGGGGTCGTTAGGGTCAACATATATCAACATGAGCTCTATCTCAAATTCGGGTAATAGAAAACTGGTTCGTCGACTGAAACGGTGAAGTAGATTTGGAAGGTCAAACGACCTCAGATCGAAGTGATTCAAAGTTCTGTGAATTCATCTCGGATAAGACTATGACATCCAAAAATCAAGAAAATCTAACGGTCGGATTTCCATCGGCAGCCGATTGAAGTTGGCGGCAGAAAACTGGAACCAGCAGAGAGAGAGAGAAAAAATTCGAAAATTTTAGAGAGAGAGAGAGAGAGAGGAGAGAGATTCTGGTGATAAGAGAGAGAAAAAGAGAAGAGAGAGAGAGTAGAAATTATCTTTGGGGCAATTATTGAAGTTACTATTCACTGAAAGCGACTAAAAGTTGAACGAATGGACTGATTTTCGAGCTATCAGTGAATTTTCGGACTGATAAAGATTGGGCATCAATAATTTTCGGTCAAAGCTGGTCAAAAGATCACCGACGAGACATTTCTCGAAATTCGTGAAATTTCAGGATTGGTAAGGGCTCAATCGCGATCGAAAAATAATTCAGAATACCACCGAACAAATTTTCTAGTCTCGCTAAAATTACTAACACTCTCTAGCCATAGAGTCTAGGTCAAGCCAGGTGCGAGATGACAATTTTCAATTTTGCCATTTTTCGAGACACTCTGAAGCCAAACTACCAATTTCACGCCTTTCAAAGCGATGTCCAAATTTCAACTGCGATATTCATGAAAACTCGATTATCCAAGCTCGGAATCTGATTTATGGGCACATTCATATGATAGTAACTCTAGTAAATACTCAGACTAACGGGCGGCTTTTAGGAGCTACGTGTATCGACCTGCAATTAGGTCCACGTACTTAAATTTCTAGTTAACCATTTTCTTTTGGTTAGTCATCTCGAAATGATTAGTTTCGAGTGAGATTTAACTACAGCACATCAATGAAATATATATCTATTCTATTATAAATTTCAAGAGTAGGTCGAATTTCAGGATGTCACAGTTGTGATTGTTGTTGTTGTCGTTGTCGTCGTCGTCGTCGTCGTCGTTGTTGTTATTGTTGTTGTTGTCGTCGTCGTCGTCGTTGTCGTTGTCATTGTCGTCGTTGTTGTTATCGTCGTTGTCGTTGCCGTCGCTGTCATTGTTGTTGTCGTTGTCGTTAGCATCGTCGTCGTTGTCCTCGTTGTGGTTGTGGTTGTTATTATTGTTGTTGTCGTTGTTGTTGTTGTCGTTGTTACTGTTGTTGTCGTTGTTGTTGTTGTCGTTGTTACTGTTGTCGTCGTTGTTGTTGTTGTCATTGTCGTTGTCATCGTCGTCGTCGTCGTCGTTGTCGTTGTCGTTGTCATTGTTGTTTTCGTTGTTGTTGTCGCTGTTGTTATCGTCGTCGTCGTTGTTGTCATGGCCATTGTTGTCATTGTCATTGTTGTCATTATTGTCATGTCATTGTTCTTGTTGATGTCGTTGTTGTTGTGGTCATCGTCGTCGTTGTTGTTGTGTCGTTGTCGTTGTCGTTGTTGTTGTGGTCGTCGTCGTTGTTGTTGTTGTGTCGTTGTCATTGCTATTGTCGTTGTCGTTGTTGTCGTCGTCGTCGTCGTCATTATTGTTGTCGTCGTCGCCATTGTTGTCATCATCGTCGTTGTTGTTGTTATCATCGTCGTTGTTGTTGTCATTGTCGTTGTTATTGTTGTCATTGTCTTTGTCGTTGTCGTCGTTGTCATTGTCGTTGTTGTTGTTGTCATTGTCTTTGTCGTTGTTGTCGTTGTCATTGTTGTTGTCGTCGTTGTTGTTATTGTTGTTGTCGTCGTCGTCGTTGTTGTGGTCGTCATCGTCGTCGTTGTTGGTGAAAATCTTAAAATATAGTGGAATTCTTTTGTAGAATGTAGCTCTATTTTGGGGTGAACTTGAGTAAATTGATGTGTCATCTTTTATTTTTTCTATCTTCTATGTAATTTGTTGCTAAATTAGTTGCTAATTAATAACAACACCACCTCTTCGTCGCTAATTGGCAACGGTGACTTTTGTAATTGCGTCGCTAATTATCGACGATTTAGCAAGGAAAAGTAGAAATCGTCAAGGAAAAGTAGAAATCGTCGCTAATTAGCCATAATTTCTCCCTTTCATCGTTAATTAGCGACGAAACTCATTTTTGTCGCTAATTAGCGACAATAACTCTCCGATCATCGCTAAAGTAGCGACGACACACACGCTCATCTCTAATTGGCGACGACATTAGCGACCTTTTTTGTTTTGTGAATTTTTATATAAAAATTCGTTTGTAATTTGGTCGCTAATAGCGACGAATATTAGTTGTCACAAAAAAATATTCGTCACTAATTTGCGACGAATTTTTTGTCTCTAATTAACCACGAATATTTTTATGATGATTAGTATTCGTCGCTAATTAGTGATGAAAAATTTTTTCGTCGCTACTTGGTGACCGACAAAAGTTTATCGCAAAAATATACGTCGCTAAATAGCAATGAATAGGGCTAGTTCATTTCTAATTAGCGACAAAAAATTTTCGTTGCTAATTTTGCGACGGAGATTGTTCGGCGCTAACACCCAAAAAAAAAACAGATCTCCTCTTTACTCGTCTCTTCACCACTAACCCTAGCGCCGCTAACACTTAAAAAAAAAAAAATAGATCTCATCTTTACTCTCGTCTTTCACCACTAGCCCTAGTTCTCATCGGTCATCATCGCGACCCCGACGCCCTCGTCCTCAAATCTTCTCTTTTGGCATGAATCCACCATTGAAGCTTGCGATTGTTGGTGACGTTGTGGACGACGTTGGGGTGAGTCGAGTGACCGAGAACAGGACGGGGACGACGTGGTGGGTCTTGCTTCCGGCGTTGGGGTTTCTACGTTGGACAAGTGCAAGGAGGAATTGGATAAAGGTATAGGGGTTCTCTCTACTTTTTCCTTTTTCCTTCTTTTTTCTCGATTTCATCATCTTCTTAGTGAGGACCTGTTGATCACTTTCGTGTTTAATTTGTTGTGACTTAAGCTACCGAAGTAGCGACGCAGCATTCCCACAGTCCAACGATCTCTCGAAGTCATCAGGTACTCCATTTCTCTCAGTCTTCGATTCCATATGATGAAGATCTTTCGGATTTTCGTATTCACATGGATCTTTTCTTTTCTCCTTCGAACTTCCATTGATTCAGCACGCAGATTTGTGGTTTCCTCCAACTTCTAGATTTTGCACTCCTCGTCATCTATTCCGTTCCTTGCATTTAAGGTGCTTGTTGAAATGCCTCAGTGGATAGTCGCTCAGTACATTTGGTTTCTGTTCATTCCTTCTGGTGCCCCCATGTAGAACGTCATGATTGTCAATTGAAACGTTATATATGTGCCTTGGATACTACGTGGAGTTTGTCGAACAGGGCAGCACGCTCCTTTGCAGAATATTTTTTGTGATCCCCGACCTAATTCGCTGCACGAGTAGTGTGTTCCAATTTAATGTGCGAAGTCAAATTGAGGGTCTTGATCCAATTCCCTGGTGCACGACTAGAAACGTTTTGATGATGAGTGGCTTCTAGTTTTCTTTCCTTGATTTGTTTTTTTAGTTTGTTGAGTGGCTGACCTAAGATTGAACTGTAACTAAATTTGCACACTCATTTTAGTTAATAATGCTTACAAGTTGGATAGCTGAGGAGCTCTATATATATGTAGTGAAGTACATTTCTTGACAACTTGGGCATTGCATTTTCAGCATGACCAATCCACTTGAATGCACATAAACTGCTACGTTCACTTATTTAGAGTGATAAATGGAGCAACCCCAAAGGTTCATGATATAATTTATCATAGCTAGATGTAAACTTTGCTGACAAGTGACAATTGACTCTGCTACTAACTCATTTTAAAGGTTGCTTGCGTAATTTTCTTAGCTATAGCCTAATGAAATGAGTTAGGTTGCAAGTTATATAAGCATTTCTTTTAATCATTTTCCATATTAGATGACATATTATGGAAAAATTATTAGGCCGAAGGATTGCGTAAAGATATCGGGTTTTGTTGTTCAAAGTTAAACGGCTCAATCATCAATGTGGACTTGTCACTCATGTCATTCAATGACTTTTTGCCCGTTCAATATGTGACTTTGTTCTCCATTTAATCATGGCAGCCAACCCCAGAATGAGTATTTGGATAATGACTATTTCAGAGTAGGTTTATACCTGAGTATAACTTCATAATCAATATCTAACTGGTAGTGTAATTTGAGAGATGTAGTACCACACAAAATGCTAATTGGTACTCCAATCGCACAATGTACATTGAGTTTTCCAAACCTCTGCTGTCAATAGTAGGGATGAGGATGTGAAAATTTCATCATAAATATGTACTGTATATATTCTATGCAGCCAATTATATTCAATGGACTCTGAATGCTAAAACCAGAGCTCGTCATTTTTTCTCATCTCTACTTATGCCATCTTTATTTTCCCAGATTATGGAGATTCTCATCCAAATAGCAAGGGAGGAAGACTTTGAATTACCAATGAACTTTGCTGCCAAGATAGCCACCAAATCGAAACAGAACCTCAGAAAAGCTATTATGGCTCTTGAAGCCTGCAAAGCACACAATGGACACCATATCGTCAAAAGCACTTGCTTGGTCTTACTTCATGTATTCATATCTCACGTGGAAATTTTCCTGTACAGCTATCCTTTCGCCGATAACCAACCAATTCCATTGGGATGAGAAGAGGTACTAGTGGAACTTACTACTGAAATTTTGGCTAACCCAACTCAAAAGAGGTATGTATTTCTTGCATATTGTGGATGAAACAACCAAATGATCTTGTTCATTGTTTAAATAAATTATTCTTTGTAAGGGGAATGATTCAGAAACTTCTGGTGGATTTCGTGCACTTCGTGCACCCCAAACTGATACTCCTGGTAATGTGTGTATGATATACCTTTGATGTAATAGCATAATTATAGGCACAGGTCCTGATTCAGTGTTCATTTTGATTGAGTAGAAACTTGCAGAATAGTTTTTCAAGGTAGCAAAGGCTGGTTCTAGGAGGGACCTCTGCTATTGGCATGCTTATTACGTAAGTTATATTCTGTCGAGGTTTCTTGTTTACTGTTATGTCAGCAATTGAAGAGACGCCTTTGCCTATTGTTCTACAGGATAAAAGACTGCCAACTGGCACAAATGCTTTATTGAAATTAGAAGGTAATAGAAAGAGTTGATTTCCTATGCCACTGAGTGAATGGAATGCATATGAAGAACGTGCCGTCAAAATGCATTTAAACCCTGAGTTTGTCTTTCTTTTTGGAATGTGTCTAATTTATTCTGAACATTACTTTTGCAGGCACAATGTGGATAAAGGTGGAAGAGAATTACTTGTGGCTGTGAGTTTTAGACTGGACCTGCATTCACAAACACGGAAACACCCACGATACTATGGCTGGCTCTGTTTCCCTTTATACTGAATTTTTCTGCGGTCTAATTGAGTTGCCGAGCGTGAATAACACAAATTTATTCGTTGGACTTACATATATATGAGTCTATCTTATGATGTAATTAGGATTTTGGAGAAAATCCGTATGTACAAATACATTATTGACTTCTCAGGAACTTTATATTTTTCTTGAGATATTATGGAGGCACTTCTCTTAAGTTTTGATATTTATGCACGTTTGATAAAATTGTGGTTGGACAAGTATAACGAGAATCTTCTTTGGTTTTATCGTCGAGAGGCCCTGCAAATATATGAAAGCTAATTTCGTCGCTAAATTATTTTAAATTTCAGCTAATTGACAATTTTTTTCCACGAACAGCGGTCATGGCAAATTAGTTAAACATTTTGTAGATTTGCGACCAAACTTTTCATCGCTAAATTGGTGACTGAGTTGGCGATGATCCTTTTCGTAGCAATTTTCGTGGCAAATGTCATTACTAAATCTTCGTAGCTTTTGATTAAAAAAAAAATCGTTGTCGCTAATTAGCAACGAATTTTTTTAGGAACCCTCTTTGTGGCAAATTGCAATTTAGCGACGAAAGAGAACAAATTTTGTCTCTAAATTTTGTGACGTGAGCATTCTTATTTTCATCGCAAATTTCGTGGCAAATGCCGATGCTAAACATTTGTTGTTAATTACCAACAAATTTTGCCACGAATACTATTCATCGCAAATTAGCAACAAAATATAAAAAATTTCGTCTCTAAATTTTGTCACCCGAATTGGCGACGAAATTCTTTTCGTTCCTATTTTCGTCGTAACTTTCGTGGCAAATGTCATTGCTAAAGTTTCGTCGCTAATTAACGACGAATTTTGCCACAAATATTGTTCATCGCAAATTAGCGACGACTTTTGCCACAAACATATTTCGTTGCAATGATGGAAACTTTTCACTCGTGCAGGCCATTGTTCACCTAGTTCTCTCTCGCTGCTGTAGTTCTCAAGTACTATTCACTTGTTGGTTTGGGATCGATTCGGATTGATCAGACCGTTGCTTTCCCCTGATTTTTCATGTTTGAGGTCGTCTATCCTTCCTCTTTGGTTCCTTCGATTGGATTTTGTTAGGTTGCTCTCAGTTTGCTCGCTTCTAGATCTAGTTTAGCTGGTCACTCCCCTACAAGGTCGAGCTCAGTTGTTGGGGCGTGAGAGCTGGTCGTTCGTTGCTATGCTTTTGTGAGTTAGGTCGCATCCCTTCACCCTCTGGTTGGTTGGATTTTGATTGCTATCTTCTCGTTGAGATGGATCTAGGCTCATCTGCTATGTTGGTTCATCCTCTCATGGCAGATCTGGCTTGAGTAATGGCGCCTAAACCAGCTGTCCCTCCCGCTCGGAAGTCCGCTGAGGATACGGCTATTACCAGAGAAGGCAAGAGGCCCTTTAAACATCCAGTGGTTACCCTTGAGGATGAAGCCTTTCGTGCCTTGAACTCTTTTGGCCAAGTTGCACAGGAGCCTCCGCTTCAATTCCCATTCCAGCGAATGTTACCCCTGTTGCCCCTCCCTCTGAGTTGAATAATGTGAAGGCTTCACGCCATGGTAAGCATGGTCGTAATAGGGGACGATCCACGTCCAAACCACCCCGGTAAGCTTCAAAAGATAAGTCCATTATCGCACAGCGATCTTGGGCTGCGGTGGTGAAATTGGTTGAGAAAGGGTACGCCGTTACCTACATTCCTCCTACTATTGGTATTAGCAAGTGATGATGGTTTCTATTTCTTTAATATCCTGGATGCCGAGTTTTGTCGGAAGATATTGGACAATGGCCACTTAAAGGTCTCTAGAATGCCTTTGATTTTGCAGCAATGGCACCCTCGGCTATTGCTTAAGAGGGGACAGCATGACACCCTCCCCGTCTAGGCTCGTTCAAAATCTATCCCATTTTCCATGTTGACTACTCAAGGTATTAGCTTGGTTGCTAGAGTCCTAGGGAAGCCTTTGTATGTGGATCTCCACATTGAGAACATGAAGAGAATTTCATTTGCTCGTGTATGCATTGAAATCAAGGCGAATTAGCCTCTGGTAATTTTGTGGAAATTGAATTGGACGATGGTCCATCCAAGTTGAGTATGAGTGGAAGCCTATTGCTTGTACAAAGTCTGGTACTTTTGGCCACAATGTGCTGATTCCAGCCCCGCAGATGGTGTTAAGATAACGCCCCCAGTTGTGGTGCCTCCCTCCTCCCCTCGGATTGAGGATACTGGGGATACTTAGGCCCTTGCTCACCCTCTAGAACTTGGCAAACGGTACAAAGAGGACAGAGCAGTGCGCGTCCTAAGAATCGTGGCTTTAAGCTGGCTGAACCGCCTAGCAACCAACAGGTACTCCTCTGTTTTATATCTTTTTTCCTGAGACTCCTTTGTCTCCCCCCTATTCTGGCATCCGACTAGCCTCTTGTCTGCATGACCCATTTGACCTCAAGTGACACTTTTGTCACTTCCTCTAGCTCGGAAGATACATTGAAGATGTTAGTAATGTGGAAGTGAAGAGGATGAGGATCCCCTAAACCCTATTATCCAGCCTAATACTCGGAGTAAGGCTGCCTCGCATCGGGGCACAAAATCTGACTCGAGTAAACTGCTGTGGCTTCTACTTCCTTGCCAGAGCAACCGCTCATCCAATGGGAGACTAGCCTCGGTCCGAATAAGGCCAAACCATCTTCCAAAAGAAGCGGGGTGGCTATAAGAAATGGTAACTCTCACCTCCTTGTACAGATGTCAATTGGTGTTTGGAATTATTAGGGGTCTTGGTGACCCCATAAACAGGCTGAAGTAAGGAATTTAGTTAAAGCCAACCATCTCTGTTGTGTTGGAATCATTGAGACGAAAGTCTCCTCGTTTAAGTTTGCTAGTCTATCCTCTTTATTAATTCCTAATTGGAATTAGACGGCTAACTACTCATTCTCTCCCTGAGGTCATATTTAGATGGCTGGAATCCTCAGATGGCTAATTTGGATATTTTTTCTGCTTCCCGATCAGTTTATTCATGGGCGCCTTCACTTTATCTCTCTTGATAGAGTTTGCTATATCACTGTGTTGTATGCTAAATTCACATTTTTAGGTTAATGGTTATTACCAGATTAATTATTAAATTAACTAACTCTATGTTCGAGCTCTCCAAGCTCTTACCATATCGCAACTTTGATTTTTTTTTCACATGATTTAGAATTTGGAGTGCCCACTAATCATTTTTACGTAGGTTGATTAGAAACCTAAGTAATCCTAGCGGCTGAGAACTAAATTACTCCTGCAACCAGAGATTATAGATGTTCGGGGACTTAGGTTACACTAGTTAACATTAAAAACTAAGCCCCTTTCGGTACCTTAATTCCCATGGCAATCCTATTTTGTGCAACTCTCGCTGATTATACCTAAGACCCTTGATGGTAAGACGTGTTCTTGTTTATGTTCTTCGCTTAAAATGAAATGCACAAAAGTAAATGAACGCAAAGTGACATACGAATACGACACACATATTACGGACAACGAATATGATATATGAATACTGCTAGATATGCCGATTACGAATACCGTGTAGACGTGACGTGCGATATGACATACGTACATGACATAGCGAATGACATACGTACGTGACATGTGTATGAATACAATATGCATACGGATAGACGAATACATATGACGTCTGACGTTACACACGAATGGAACATCACGTAACG